>CAJHQQ010001149.1:0-112836 GCA_905132885.1 Moricandia moricandioides
CATGTCCCTGAAGGTTATGACTACGAGCTGTACAACAGGAACGACATTAACAGAATCCTCGGACCTAAAGCTTCGTGTATCTCGTTTAAGGACTCTGCTTGTCGGTGCTTTGGGTACATGGTGTCTAAGAAGAAGTATATCTTCACCATTGATGATGATTGCTTTGTAAGCTTTCCACCTTTGTTTTTGTTGTAGATCTAAGTAATGGATTCACTAGATGTGACGGATCTTAGGTTTAGTTTATGGTCCTTGTCTGATTAGTTAGGTAGATTGTGCAATTCAATGTTAAAAAAATAGCTAGGTGATAATTAGGGCATGTTTATTGTAAGTCTTTTATCTTAACCCGTCTCAAGAGACACCAAGAGACACCGTCTCAATATAAAAAAAAATGAAATTATAAGTTAAGAACCCCACACCCTGATAAACTTGCCCTTAGATTCTTAGTAGAAGATTAGCAAAAAAAAAAAGAAGAGATTCAATAAATTTATGGA
The DNA here is from genome assembly GCA_905132885.1 of Moricandia moricandioides. Taxonomy (NCBI): domain Eukaryota; kingdom Viridiplantae; phylum Streptophyta; class Magnoliopsida; order Brassicales; family Brassicaceae; genus Moricandia; species Moricandia moricandioides. The sequence goes on from CAJHQQ010001149.1 coordinate 492, forward strand.
TTTGAACTAACATTATTGTTTGATAAAATAAATTTAGATGATTTAAAGGATTCAAATTGTTTTTAACTATTTAGAATAGTTTAAACTGATTTAAGTCGCATAAATCATAGTTTCTGCTATGACCGATTTGCAGCTTTAACCAATTTTTCAGAACATTGTTTTATTGTACGGCACCAAACATGATCTTTGATGTGTTGACGACTTTGTTGTCAGGATGATCTCTGTGTCTGCACTTCATTGTCCTGATCCTGAAACTTTTTTTTTTTATTTTCTCACGCTCTGTTTTTTTTTGGAGATCTTGTGGAGAATTAATGGCTAGATATGTAGTTGTTAGCTACTAGTCTTACTGATACGTTTTCATTGATGTGTGTGTATTGTAATATAGGTTGCTAAGGATCCATCTGGGAAAGCAGTGAACGCTCTTGAGCAACACATCAAGAATCTTCTCTGTCCATCGACTCCATTGTTCTTCAACACTTTGTATGATCCTTACCGTGAAGGAGCTGATTTTGTGCGTGGATACCCTTTTAGTCTTCGTGAAGGTGTAACCACTGCTGTTTCTCATGGTCTCTGGCTCAACATTCCTGATTACGATGCCCCGACTCAACTCGTCAAGCCTAAGGAGAGGAATACTAGGTGATCATTATTTTACAACCAGTTCTATGTGTGTGTTTTTTTTCTTTCAACTGTTCCAAGTCTTTGCTTAACATTTGATATTTTAGGTATGTGGATGCTGTTATGACCATCCCAAAGGGAACACTTTTCCCAATGTGTGGTATGAACTTGGCTTTCGACCGTGATTTGATTGGACCAGCTATGTACTTTGGTCTCATGGGTGATGGTCAGCCTATTGGTCGCTACGACGATATGTGGGCTGGTTGGTGCATCAAGGTACTCTCTTTTTCCATTCCATTTTTGGAGCAATTACAAGTCAAAACAGCTTGATGAATGTTATGAAGCTCATGTTCTTAATAGGTGATATGTGACCACTTGGGATTGGGAGTGAAGACCGGTTTGCCATACATTTACCACAGCAAAGCTAGCAACCCGTTTGTGAACCTGAAGAAGGAATACAAGGGAATCTTCTGGCAGGAGGAGATTATTCCTTTCTTCCAGAACGCAAAGCTATCTAAAGAAGCAACCACTGTTCAGCAGTGCTACATTGAGCTCTCTAAGATGGTCAAGGAGAAGCTGAGCTCCTTAGACCCATACTTTGACAAGCTTGCAGATGCCATGGTGACATGGATTGAAGCTTGGGATGAGCTTAACCCACCAGCTGCTGCTGCAGCTAATGGCAAAGCTTGAGTAGTATGAGCAAACAAAAAAAAAACCGCCACAGTTTTGGTTATTAAGCTCAAGTTATCTTTCTAAAGTTTCGGATTTTATGAACTCACTTTTGAGTAGTTGAGACTTATCATTATCATTACCTTCTCATGTCCACTAGTTTATTTATAAACCAGTGGTGGTGGATTTGTAGTGCTATTTAAGTTTTTTTGTTTCATTAATAAAAGGCTTTTCCCATTACAGATTCTCTCCTATTTATTTAACCAGAGAAATTTTATAATTGAGATATGTTTATTTCTAATGCATTCCTCTATTTTTTAGAGAAATTTTCTTATTAAGCATATTCTTAATATATCCAAACTTTATTTTATAACTAACATTGTTTTTGTTCATGAAAGTTGAAAATTAAATTTATTAATTTTAATTTTTGTAAGAGTTTCATAGATTTATGATATTATTTAAATTATTATTTTTAGACTATTATGTAACTAAAAATGTTTCTATATATATATTAAATTTTTATTTCTCTAAAAATATATTTCTTAAGATCATTGTAAAAAGTAAAAGTTAAGGAACGATTTTGAAGATATATTTTATCATAATTATTTGAAATAGGAAATAATATTTTCAATTGGTCATCTCTCATGCACTTGGGCAAGCCCATTAACAATAAAGTGGGCCTGTCTGAGGATAAGCTTCTATTTAGAGTTTCACTACTCCTTGGGAAAAGAGCATCAGGGTAGACATAGAGACAGACATTTAGGGTTTGGGAACAATCATGATGGTCACATGCAGCAAAAAGAAGAAATGTAGAAAGAGTAACTCTGATGAAATCCCTCAAGACCTAGTGATGGAGATTATCAGGAGATTGCCCGAGATTTCATAAGATCATTCGAGAGTACTAGGTCTTGTTCGTCTCCTAGTCTTGTTTCATTGGTCGTACTAAACCATGTAAACGCCAATATTGCTACTTCTTCTCGTCTTTCTCTTCGTCTTCAACGACGACTTTTCTGTCACGTGTTAAATGTCCCCATTCACGATATGAATATCAAGTACTCACATTGGGAGCTGATGAACAGTCTTCTTCATGGAGAATGATAGAATGATGTGTGCATAGATGGTGTTGTTTACTTTGTTGCCAAAACATTTGCTGATGACTTGTGCATGATGAAATTCGATTTGAGGTATGAAAAGTGGGATCTTCTTACTAGGTTATCTTAAGACATGTCACTTCTAGGTGATGATTACACTTTGATAAACTATGAGGGGAAATTAGCCATAACCACTCATACTAGAGGAGATACATTTAATGTTTAGGTTATAGATCAGGCTGCTTGAGAACATGGATGGTCGTTGAAGAAAAGTTTTAGTATTGAATCTTGGAAATTTTTGTCTAAGTTACGCATATATGGCTCTACTCACATGGGTGAGTTTGTTTTGGCACCAAGGTACTATTCTCATGACTTTAATGTACAACCCCAACACACATGGTTTGAGAAAAATTAAGCTTGAAGGCAACGAGTCCAAGCATGGTCGTCGTACTAAAGCCATGGTTTTTTTGGACTATGCTGAGAGTATTAGGTTGTTGTAGGAGAGACAGTTTCAATGTTTTGCGTTAATTAAATTATTTCAATGTTTGTGTTGATTATACTTTTCTTTTCTGAATATGGTATACTTTTTTTTTTAGTTTCATAAACTAGTTTGATTCGTCTGCTTGTTAGTCTCCTATATCTCGAGTTTTTATACATATTTTATATGAAAAGTTGTATTCGTTTTATGTGATATTAGCATTAAATATCGTTTATTGATTTACATTTTCAAACAAATACAAAACTACTCAGTAAGCACCACGTATCGATATGAATAACGTTTTCCATGTTATGATTATATAGCGTATAGATAAAACCTGTTTGATAATTTTTTCATCAAGTTTTATAATTTTAACTTAATCTCGCATCAAATCTACGGAATTCAAGCAATGAGCTATGAAAATGTTGAGATTGTAAAAGTCCATGCCCAATTCTTTATTTTTTTTTCATGAATACGATATTGTCCAATTTGGATATAATGACAAACATGCATGAATTTACTTTTAGATTCATTTCCAAAAGACATCATTTTAATTAGAGTTTGACTTCTCTTTATATATTAGACATTTCTTATCTAAATTTTCGATATGAGATTTTGTTTGATATCTCATATTCTCCCACCCAAACTAAAGATCACACTCATCTCGTGTGTTTTCCCTTCGGAGAATCATTTTGGTACCATTTTTTCCTATTAATTGCAGGGTTTCCTTTGAAAATCTTTCTCTCACAATATCGCAGGTTCCATGATCTTCTGACTAGATTCTACCACATACTTCCTCTTCCGATTTAAAGGATCTCACTCCTATTCGAAGAGTATTTTGGTGTTCTTGCAGATCGTCGTCAAACCACTCTGATACCAATTGTTAGATTTGTTAAAACTCATGTCTCACTCTTTATTGTCTGATTGGTACACGATATTGTCCACTTTGGATCTAAGAGATTGACCCATATGAATTTACTTTTGGATTCTTTCCCAAACGGCATCGTTCTAATTAGAATTGAACTTTTTTTTATATATTAGACTTTCCTTATCTAACTACCGGTGTCGGACTTTGTTTGATATCTCGTAGAAAATACACGAAAGAAAAGAATAATTGAATTTTGTTGCCACACAAAGGATATATATGTTGCTACGGAGGTTGATGAGAAATGTTGAATCTTTCTACTAGTTTAGGTACTTACTTTTCAGTTTCGGATTTTATGAACACTTTTATTCCTTTTCTCAATGTCCACTGGTTTATTTATAAAACATTGGTGGATTTGTAGTGCTATTTTTGTTTATGTTTCATTAATAAAAGGCCTTTTCCCGTTAGTATTTTCTTAATGATCATCTCTTATTCACTTTTCCACTTGGGTTAGATGGGGAAACCCATTAACACAATACCGTGGGCCTGTTTAGGGTTTCCGGACAAGACCTAGTTAGAGGTTTGCAATTTGCAACCAATGGGACTGACTCCCTATTTATAGTTTTTACTTCGTTGATAGAGAGAACATTTAGGGTTTGGAAACAATCATGATGATCACATGCTCCAAAAAAAAGGAATCTGAGAACCATACTGATGAAATCCCTGAAGACATACTAATGGAGATTGTCTTGAGATTGCCTGTGAAATCAGTAGCTAGGTTTCTTCAAGTCTCCAAGTCATGGGCCAAGTTCATCACCAGTAGATATTTCATCAGATCATTCCCTGCTGGTTCTTGTTGGTCTCAGCCTCGTCTCCTAGTCTGTTTCATTGGTTCAACTAGACTATGTAAACATCAAAACTGGTACTTCTTCTCGTCCTCTTCATCATCATCATCAACCTCTTTTCTCTCACTTGTTAAATGTCACTTTGAAAACTGTGCCTACTTTGACTCCCGTTCTCCTTACGCTAATGGCTTGATAAGAGTTGGATATGGTCACACAAAACTCATATGTAACCCTAGCACCGGTAAGTCCATAACTTTACCAAGACCAGTCAGGGTCTACTCAAGAAGTTTCTTAGGGTATGATCCAGTTAATGATCATTACAAAATATTACTCAAGAGGAAAAACCTTTCTAACGATATTCAACACGGTCAGGAATCAGCACGATATGAATATCTAGTACTCTCATTGGGAGCTGATGAACAGTCCTTTTCATGGAGAATGATAGAATATAGCATTCCACATCGTTATTGTTCTGGCTCTCATGTGTGCATAGATGGTGTTGTTTACTTTGTTGCTAAAACAGGCGCTGACTTGTCCCAACAGAGCTTGATGAAATTTGATTTGAGGGATGAGACGTTGGATCTTTTAACTAGTTTATCCTCAGACATGCAAAGTCTACGTGGTTTCTCTTTGATAAACTACGTAGGGAAAGTAGCCATAACCACTAAAACTAGTGGAAATACATTTAATGTGTGGGTTATAGATCAGGCTGCTCGAAAACATGGATGGTTGAAGAGAAGTTTTAGTATTGAATCTTGCAAAAGTTTATCTATACGCATATATGGCTCTACTCGCACGGGTGAGTTTGTTTTGGCACCAAAGTACTATTGTGATGACTTCAATGTTATGCTTTACAATCCCAACACGAGTGGTTTGAGAAAAGTTAAGGTTGAGGTAAAGGGAGACTATGAGTTCAAGCATGATCGTCAGACAAGAGCTATGGTTTTTCCTGAGTATGTTGAGCGTATTAGGTTGTTGTCGGAGGGACAGTTTGATAGTTTGAGTTAATTTTATTTAAAATAATAATTTAATTCAATGTTTGTGTTGATTAGACTTTCTTGAAGTATGTTAGTAGTACTTTTATTAAGTAATTTTGTTTGATTCGTCTCCTTGCAATTCTCATGCATCTCTAGTTTCAATACATATTTTATGACCAGTTGTATTAGTTTTCTGTGATGTTAGCATAGCATCTCTATCAATGCAATGTAGATAGAGTTCTCTTTTGAGAGTTTATTAGATGGGTATTTGAACCCATTAATCACTTTTATTTTACTTATCAACTAATCATTTTTTGAGAGTCCCATCCTCATACCATTGATAAGGGTGTTTTAGATATAGTTTATGCATACTTTAATAACATACAATATATGCTCTACTGGAATAAATATTTTATACTTTATGTTATTTCACTCAATGCTTTTCGTAAAGAATTTATTATAAACTATATGGTTTTTTAACAACAAACGACAATATTATAATCTAAATGGCCAAATAGTTTGAGAAAATACAACCTGAGTTAAACTCAACCGCAAACTAATTAACGAAGACTACTACAACGAAAATGAAGATAAATGTGTTTAAGGGAAACTACTCTTAGCTATATAAGCATGATGTATATAAATTATGTTTTTCATGTTTTTATTCTAGAGCATAGTCATAGAAAAAAACTACTCCCTCTTTTTTTAATATTTGACGTTCTAGGATTATACATATAGATTAATAAACATTTATTTTTTTATCATTTTCTAAACAAAAACATCATTAATTGTTTACCTAACCACAATTCAACCAATAATAAAATAGAAGTTATAATATCATTGGTCATCTAACATTAATTACTGATAAAATTTACATAGAAAATTGAAAACGTCAAATAATTTGGAACAAAAAATTTCCCTTAAAACGTCAATTATTAAAAAACGGAGGGAGTATTTGATATGTTTATATCTTCAAGCTCTATCATTTTAACTTTTAATCTTGCATCATATATATATGAATTCAAGCAATATGAGCTATAAAAATTAGGCACAGAAGAAAATAGTAATTGGACTATGTTGCTACATGGGGTCGAAGATGTTGAGACCGTAGCCTGAAGCTCTAAGTCTATATGGGTTCAACTTCAAGCCTGAAGAGTGTGTAATTAGGTTGTCATATTGGGAACACAATTCATGATTTGATACACATAAAACTTGTAAAGCCAATATATAAATCTCGTAGGTTGCTCTCAGTTGAGTCTAAATTCATAAACTATCACCATATTATCTAAAACCATTTAGTTGCTTTTGTATGCTAACACTAAAGTTCATGTAAATATACTTAGCACCTTCAAATATTGAAGGTATAATGTTTGAGGGTATACTTTACCCCCTAGATAAATAAATGATATAAATCTAATCATTCCTTTATTTCTTTCTGTAGAGTTGAATTAAGGGAAATTTGAGTGTATAACCAAATAAAAAACATTAATTCACAAGATAACCATAGTAAAATTTAGGCTATAATACACTATCTATATTATACAATAATTGTCATATTACCTCTTGTTTACACACACATGTTCAAATGAATTTTTTTTTCACAAATTTGTTTTCCCCTTTAATTTTTAAATGCTTTTATTTTTTGTTAAAACAATTATTAAACTTTATATTTTATATATTAAAAACATACATTTTTTTCTATACATAATATGATTTGAAATTTTCAAAATAGACATATATTTTATCAGATTTTATATAATATTACATATACTTGATTTTTAAATCTATACTATCTTACACATTCAGATAATATAGTTAGATTTTTTTTTTCAAATGAGATATAAATTTGTTGTGTTCTATTCTATTTAACAACATAGAATAGAAATGTTATATACAATATCCCTCTCTCTCTCTCTCTCTCTCTCTCTCTCTCTCTCTCTCTCTCTCTCTCTCTCTCTCTCTCTCTCTCTCTCTCTCTCTCTCTCTCTCTCTCTCTCTCTCTCTCTCTCTCTCTCTCTCTCTCTCTCTCTCTCTCTCTCTCTCTCTCTCTCTCTCTCTCTCTCTCTCTCTCTCTCTCTCTCTCTCTCTCTCTCTCTCTCTCTCTCTCTCTCTCTCTCTCTCTCTCTCTCTCTCTCTCTCTCCTCTCTCTCTCTCTCTCTCTCTCTCTCTCTCTCCTCTCTCTCTCTCCTCTCTCTCTCTCTCTCTCTCTCTCTCTCTCTCTCTCTCTCCTCTCTCTCTCTCCCTCTCTCTCTCTCCCTCTCTCTCCTCTCTCTCCCTCCCTCTCTCTCCCTCTCTCTCTCTCTCTCTCTCTCTCTCTCTCTCTCTCTCTCTCTCTCTCTCTCTCTCTCTCCCTCCCTCCCTCTCTCTTTTTATATATATAGTTCTATTCTACATAGTACACGAAAAGTAGAATAGTATTTGAATATTATTTAAACAAAACCCACGCGTATTAAGGAGAAGAAAGTCTAAATGTATGTCAAATGTTCACAGTTTTCAAGGTATGGTTACTTTCTTAATTTTCTTTGCAATATGACTATCTTACAAATTAACCCTTGAATTAAAAAGGTTTTTTTGTAGTGGGCTGAGAAAAAAAAAATTAAAATATGAGCAAGTTTAAAGCTGTTTTTTCAGTTAACTTTAAGTAGCAGTGTCTTCCAGCAGTGCTACATTGAGCTCTCTAAGATGGTGAAAGAGAAGCTAAGATCCCTAGAACCATACTTTGACAAGCTTGCAGATGCTGCGGCAGTTAATGACAAAGCTTGAGATGAACAGCCACAATTTTAGTTATTCTTTTAGCTCAAGTTATTTTTCTACTTTTCAGTTTCAGATTTATGAAATACACTTTTGAGTAGTTGACACTTATTTTAACGTGTAATTATAATATTATAAACATTAACATTAAATAGACGATTTTTTTTATATTTTATATAATTTACTTTTTCTTTTGGAATTCAAAAATCTGATCTCTTGTTGTAGAAGTATTCCAGAAACGTGTTTGATACGTATGATACCAAGTCTTTTAAAACTTCTTTGTTTAAAAGTTACTAAGAAATAATATATTTTTAGTCTTACTCTTGCCTGCTTCGTCTCCTATGACTATTAACATTTTCATCTTTTAAACTTCATCCATCGATGAAATATTATATTGAAAAGATAAATACTCCAAAATATGTAGTAACATGAAACTCTCGTGGTTACACTTAGTCTCTACTATTCACAAACAAAACACCATTTTGCTTCTTAATAAAACTTCTGAAAAACATACAAATATAACCCAACCGTTGCAGAAATTTACTGCAAAAAAAAAAGAACACCTTACATGTTTGCGATCGTTGTGACAAAAGGCACCAATCTTCTGTAATCTCTTCTTCCAAGAGCACAGCTATCAAGAACTCGACCCAATATTAGCCTTGTGTTCTGCAAAGCCACATCTCTCGGAGGTATCCCTGTTTCTCCTGCAGCTGCTCCAAGAGGAAAAGCTTGCGACATTGTTGCCGCCATCATTGTGTACTGGAGAGGTCCGCTTCGAGCTTTGAATGAAGTCTGAGGTACAAGCGTTTTCTCATCACTCCCGTTCTCAAAGTAACCTGAATCCTGAGGATGACTACCGCCTTGTACCGGGCTACAGCTTTGAAGAAGAGCTTCGAGAACACTTAATGCTTCCCAGCACAGAGTGCTTTCGACTAGCTGTGAAACGATAGTGTACATGTGGGGACTCTGTGAAGCATCCATGGGAGTGTGTTGGAGCAATGCCTTGAGCATAAGTAGAATGACTCGTTGGTAGTCCACTGGTCCTTTCTTTAGCAGTCTTAACAAGTGACCGAAAGCTAATGCTGAGTGTTTTGGGAACCATTTGTTGCAGAGAAGAGGAGAAACGCATGCGAGGAGATTATCAACTCGTTTTATCTCGCCTCGAGAATAAGCAACAAAAACCGTGGCCAATTCATCCAGTGATTTCGCCCGGCACCAGATAGCAATGTTAGCTGCTACAGAACATGCCTTTTGGTACTGCTGCTGGAGTGGTAACGCCGAAACCATGACTTGGTCTTGGCTAAGCTGCAAGCAAAGCCAAGGAAGTAGACCTGTGATGTGCATTAGGAGTCTTGTCTCGGTGTCGCCAAATATAGAATCACATGAAGGCACTGTGATCCTTGATAGGACCTCGATGGAGAACTCGTGGCTAACAGTAGACATCAGCCCTTTAAGGACAAGAGGTTGTACACCTTCGAACTTGGGCAGAGTTCCACTTGACGGTGGCATCTCGTACCCTCTAGGTTCTGTCCTTTGGAAGTCCCCCAAATCATTAGTGTTGAACTCGTCCCGGGGCATACTCGACAAGAGAACGTTTTCAGTTGTTTTATCACGGAATGATAGACGGTCAATAATACGGGAGAAGAGCTCAAGAACCTGGCAGTAGACGTGGATAAAGTCTGTGTGCATCATGGCTACACAGCCCCAGAAGAGTTGTGGGTAGAGTATGACTTTCTCTGGCTCCATGTTCTCTACCATGACCTGTAGCGTCAGAAGTATTTCCATTATAAAACCTAAAACTGGAGGAATGGGATTGCTAAGACATCGGTGAAGACAGCGTAGAAGTGCGACACATGCATCACTTGTCACACTTGGCCGTAGCGCACGGTATATTTGGTGTGACCGACACGCTAGATGTCTTGAAGTGCATTCCATAGCCCATTTGAGAGCTTCAGTTCCCCAAGTTTCTCGAAGATCTCCTTGAAAGAAAATAGCATCAACCATACTCTGCACAAGTGCAGACAGAAGAGCAGCACTAGGAAGATCTGTTCTCACAACCGTTGGATCTTCATTCTCCCACATCATGCTCCCTCGTTTTGATTGCACATACTTAATTAAACTCACAACCTGTTGTTTGTTCTCTCCATCGCTGTTTTCCACCTCATATAGCTCCAAATGGCGACCCGCAAGCGAGTACAACAAATTCACAAGCAAATGTTGACAATGCTCTAGCACTATGTCTTCAGAACTATCCATCGAAACAAAAGTGACATGAAAAAGCAACGGCAAATGTTCCCTGAAGTCTTCATCATTCTCATATGCGATTTCTGCAAGTAGAATCAGAGCTATATCGGCGTGGGTGAGTGAGTGCTGTTGATGTCCCTGCAAAGCTGATTGGAGCTCCTTTGCATTGACACCGTGCATTGCCATCCCAGAATGCAACACATCGTCCCCAGAATTTGGTGTATCAATGAGATAATCTCCACTATCACGTGAGATATGGCGACTCCTCACACTCCCTGTTGAACTCCTTACTCCCATTAACGGTCCTGATGAATTCACCAATGATGGCAGGAGCTGACCAGAACGACCAGTAGCTACAGGAACAATGTTCAACTCAGGAGGCATTGGACTTAAAGGTCCAGAAGCACTTCTCCCAGCCACGCCTCCTGTTCTCCAGCTTAGGCTTCCACTTGTATTCCTAAGGGGACCATCAAGGGATCCTCGGACAAGAAGTGGCGACATGTGTGGCTGATTGTCTGCAACTGAAGCAACTTGAGGTGCTGTGGCAGGTCCCTGAGAGAACTCCAGCACAAAATTTCCACTGGAATCACCCCGGTTAACACCATAACCAATGGGTTCTATACTGTCTTCCAGCATCCGTTGTGATAGTTGGTAAACCAGGTGATCAATAGTACGCTGAGGACATATTCGTGCGAGATATAAACTTACACGTTTAGCAACTGAAAAATATGTAGCAAATGCACCAGTTATTTCAGCAGATGCATTTGAATCACAGTCCTCAATGCCCTTTGTGATCAAGAAATCCAATACAGGGCTAATGTTTCTGGGCTTACTAGCAATAGTACTCCAAAGTTTTTCGATTTCATCAGGAAACTGATCCCCGTGTCGCCATGTGACATAGTACAGACTTTTTAGTAATCTTTCACTCCAACCCGAATCCTTGAGTTTCCAAAAATTAAGGTTCTCAATCCATGGAGCCATACAGGTCAGGACTTGGTGCTGAGCAATTATATCAACAGCATCAAGCTGACGCTGCATAATTTCTTCACAAAGGAGCTGGCTTAACTCAGGATGATCCTTGGCGAGTTTGCAGGAGAGCTTGTACTGGAATTGTTGATACGAATCCGGAAGATTACCTACAACCGCTGCTCTATAGCCTCCTGAGCCTTCTATACCATCCTCAGCCCACTCACGCATTGAAAGTGTCTCAAGCATTTGAAGAGCATCATCACGAATTTGTCTAGATGGGTCGACCACCTTGTACAGAATTAGACTCAAGAGCCTCTGGATTTCACATTTTGGTATTTCTTGTCGCATGTAGACTTCAGCCAACACACTGAAGTACCCATCAGCTATTGCCGCATCAGAATAGTAACACTGCAAAATATACAGCTGTATTAGTTCTTTAAAAGAATCCAATTAAAGGATGAAGTCCCGTGAATGAGCAAGGCATGGAAGTGAAAAAATCTCATCAAGAGAATTCAGGTGCTGAAACTGTAAGATAACAAAACCTATCTGATTCGAAAACCATCATTGCAAACAAGCTGTCCTTATTGGTGAGGATATATCAGACATTTTATCTGATTACCACCAAAATTCAATAAACACAGCTTCCATACATTCAGTTAGAGAAAGATTTACCTGATCAATGCAAGCAGGGAAGAGATCCAAGTTTGTTAGAAGAAGATTCTTCAAAGCCAATTTTGCCAACGCGACACGTTGATGACCACCTATATGCCTATCACGTCCTGTTGTCCCACGTCCACCTTCTCCTGTGTATTTGGAGTACGATGGAGTTCTCGGATCAGCAGGCGAGTAACCAAAAGGGACCCTGGGAGCAGGCTCGATGAACAAACTATTTATCCAAGATATCACACGGCCACTCATTTTCCTTGCATTGTCATCAAAACACGGTCCATATAGAAGGGAAGCCATTGCATTCAACGAGGCCCACTGGATGGCTTCAATTTGCTCATTCAGTTCCTTGTCAAAAGAAATCTTGTCTATCGAATCTTTGGACCGGTTATGCTGCGAGGTCTTATAGCGCTCAACTTCCCGGCGATAGTCACTAACAACATCCTGTCCCCACGTACTTCCTGTATCATCAGACCAAGAAAGGAGCAGATCGAATAGCCGTTTCCTACTTCTAACATCAAATTTCTCTGATTTTGAATCAACAAATTCAGGGGCAAGGAATCTTAAAACAGTCGCAAGTGCATAGCGCAGAGGCTGCATTTCCTGAAAGCTTTCAGGAAGTGCCGACGATATGTGTCTTGTTGAATCTTCGATGAACCTCAGATAATGGAGGCGGAAAACCGGTTTACGAGCAAGCATTCCAGGCCAGACATTCTCAGACACTGTTCGATATATATTTGCAACATGAACACGGAGGTCCTCCCTTCGACCTCCTTTTTGGATCTGCATTCATATCACAAGCATACATTTTTTTAACACTTGTAGCAACCCTTACTGAGACAAGACTGAATACTTCCGTTCCCTCAACTTTAACTCAAGATGAAGGGATTACTACAAGCAACTAAACCAACCCAGGGAAAATCTAGCATAAAAGCCACATAGAGGGTACAAATAATGGCAATGGCTTCTAGTATTTTCCATCCATGCGATTGCCCTTACTTTTTTCACGTTTTCTTAATCCTTTTGCTTAGCTAGTTTTAGTTCATTCCAAGACCCATACCTATCTTGGACAGGGAGGACTTCCAGGTATAGTTCTTAAACAGATCTAAAATTGCATGATTTTCCACAATTTGCTCAAGTGAATACCTTCCACTTTGGCTTCGTCTCAGTCTCTAATGAAATGTCTTCCATGAAAGATGCTAGCTCGCTAAACATGATTTCACATGCTTCCAGATGCGAGCGCCCGAGGGCCATAGTTGCAGCATGCTACATGAGAAGAAATATAAAGTAAAGATTATTGAAATTTTTTATCTAGGATAAAAGATTCAACCAAAACCACAGAGCGAACAAGACAAGTACTAAATAGTGACAAAACTACCCACTTCAAACTTAAAATGCAACGCAAAAGAACACTTACGTTGTGAGTCTCTGACCCAAATCTAAGATAAGGGAAAATAAGGTGGTACATGTCTCTGGTTGACGCAATGCTACCCGCATCTTTTCCATCAGGTGGACACGAACACACAAACATAGCATACAGAAGCCACTGATCCAGTTTGTTATCTGTATCTTGTGACTGGCTAGCCTTTCCACCTAACTCAACAGGTGTAATATAGGCAAGGCGGTGCATAATTTCAGACCTAAGATGAGAAGGGAACCTTAGTTTCCGTCATGTCAATTAATAATAGCAAGAGAGGTATGTCAATAAAATGAAAAACAGATTTTTAATGCGAAAAGCAAAAGTGCTTGCATAAATACTGTCATGAGTGTTTTCCTTCCATAGGAGATAACTCTTAAAGTCCGCACACCAAAGTAAAATTCTATCTGCACGTTAAACTAGGGGATATCTTTTTTTTGAGAGGCTTGTTGATCCATGAAGTTTACTTTTTTAGTCCATATAGACTTTTGCCTGTTTTGAATGATTTAGGAGAATGTTGACAGTGAGAGAAGAAGGTAACAAAAAAACTCCATACAAGAGACAGAAAACACACCAAGGATGATGTAGTTCAAAAAGATACTAGGAGAAACACACAGAAGATAATGCAGCTAAATATACTTACTTGGCTTCTTGAACAGAGCGTGGGCAGAGCTCAGCAGCATATTTAACAAGCTCGCTGAGACACCGACCCCATCTGTTCTTATCAGGGCTCTCAAAGATTATGGATTGAAGAGTCACATCGGGAGGAATGGCATCGGAGTCTCGCCTCAAATCAAATGGACGGGCAGAATCCCAGTAGCAACTTTGAACTATATCCTCCTATTATACGACAAAAGAAAAAAAGATACAATCTCAAATTTTTCATAGAGCCCGCCTAAAGTCTAAATATGTAAAGCCTCTTACAGTGAGATATACACAGAAGATACTTACCCCATGTTCTTCCAAGACATCGATCATGTATATGGGTTCAGCTTCAAATTTCATAACATGGTCTGGGTGCTCTTGAATCATGAGATCTCGAATATCATTTCTCAATGCACGTACACATCGCAATAATTCTAGCGCAGTATGCCGAATCTGGCTGTCGACTGAACTAAGAAAATGTAGGCCAACAGCATCAATATCAGCGGCGCGAAACTCAATTGCATCTGCTGCTTGATGAAAAGATAATTTCTTGAACCTATCAGTTCCCTTGTCTGTTTTCTTTTCCTCTTCAGCATCAGAATCTTGTCTGTCATCTACTAAACAAGCCCTCCAGAAACGCATGAGTTCCAACAAGCGTCCTAGTGATGTTTGAATGAGGAGTGGGAACTCATCAGGAAGCTTTAAGATGAAGTTCGCCATCCCTCTCATAACTGCAAAACGGCGGTGAGGAAGGTATCTAACAATCCGGTTCAGGACTTGCACTGCTTCCTCTCGAACTCCAGGATCAATACTTATACCATGCTGAGGTATTATTTCCGTGATCTTATCACTCCGTCCAACTTCCTCTATCAAATAAGGTATGCATTTCAGCACTGATCGGAAGAGAGATCCTTGAGACTTTTCTTTATTAATAGCATCTGCATATGTCGTGAAGATTAGCAATAAATGTTTTCTGGAGGAAGTATAAGCCAGAGAATCCCAGCTAGAAATGAGAAAGAGCAAACACAATGCAAAACACACAAGATTTGGTGATCTTTTCCCCTACCCACAAAAGCATGTACATCAGAGTTAGCTTTCACGTAAAAGTAAGTTTACCTATTGTAGACCTCGATGATGTTAGAAGAGCTTGACTATAGGTCCTGTGGCAGGATCTCAAAATTGACTCAATTGCTGCTTTCACCTTTGGTATGTAATGGCCAATTCCATGGCCTGTTAAGAACATAAAGACAAGTTACGTGTATGAAAAGATAAGTTTATTAAGACCAACGAACGACCTAATTCAGGTTAACAGGTTACCGTTGAATATTTCCAAGCCAACATACTGGCTTGAAGGTGACATAACGAGGGCAAGCAAAGCACGAATTCCAATAATCTTTGCTTCACTAGGACTATCTTGCTTTAACAATTCTAGTAACATGTGATTCATGGCGAAGTCAAGGTTATGATCAGCTATGGTTACACAAAACTCAACAAGTTTATCTTGTTGGACATCTTGAGTGAGCATTCCTTTCCTCAGAACTGTTAACAATTGTGATGTCACACTATCCAAGTAATCCCATATACGATTTGGTGGCTGGGAAGCAGCATAGACACTCAAATAGAACCTCAACACCCGGTGAAGACAATCAAGTGCCATGTAGCGATGGTTCTTATCCTGCAAAATGTGCATATGTACTATAATGAGTGAAACCAAGATATATACTACCAAGAACAGGCTTTCATAAGAACCCAATGTAGTCACAGGTCCTGAACTACTTAAAAAAGACGCTGCTGTAATTACAACTGCATCAGGGTGTGCCGACATGACAAATTGCTCCCGTGCTACTTAATTTAAAATATTAAGTGCAGGCAAACTTACTCTCAGAAGCTTGTACAATTGGTCCATGTGAGAGCTTAAATTATGATGAAATATAAGCGGGTCTCCGAGACAGAGAAGAAGAGTCACAAGCGGATAGCCAACCTATTTGCCCAGTTATACATATTAAGGACTGAAATCACAAGGAACACATGATAAGCTGATATTAAATCAGATTGACGTACACCAAGATGTTTGCTCTGTTTGTCCATCCAATGAATTAGCTGCACTCTGATGCGACCAACAGCCTCATACCAAAGTGTCAGCGCAGGCTCTGCAACTAAAGGAGGCCACTGACTTTTTCCACCATCCGAAAGTGGCGCTAGGATGTTAGAAAGCATATTGCAAAGCGCATGATGAAGCTCACTTTTACGCTTGTGTGGAGCACGGTTAAGAGGGTTTGCTTTAGCTACAAAGGAGGCAGACGCATTTAGCCCACCCTCACTCTTAACCTGGAAATAAACCTAATGTCACGTTCGCTTCCTGAACCTGCATTTCCTAAAAATTCAGAGACATACCCCAAGCTTTAAGTATCGCATCCCATTAATGATGCTGAGAGTTTCACTTCTTGCAACACTTGTGTCAATCCGGCGGGTATTGAGTTCCATGAAAAACCGTTCAGTGACAGAGCTGAATCTGTTAGTAAAAGATCACAGTAATATAGGATTAGAATGGTCAAGGTTGCGGCTCAAAACTGGATCACTGCTTTCACAAACTAAACTTGTGAACAAAAATCCACCTTTATTTCATTTATACTTTAGCATGCTTGGAGGACCGTTAACAACTAACAATACAAAATGAAATACCTTATACGGGATAGTGCACCCAAGAGTTGAGCAACCAAGTCAAGAAGAAGACCCCTCAAATCGACCAGTGATGGGTATTCTACTTGGCTAACAACCCTGCAACGGAGGAGCACCCGGAACTTGAGAAAAATAGTTTTTTTTACATCTCGAAAAAGAAATGGATATAAGCATACTGATTGAAAAATCATATAAAATTTAAGCAGCTCCAGATTTCGAAATCACTACCTGTCAGCGTTAATTAGCCAATCAAAAACAAAATTCTCAAGTCCAGACCATAGCTTCTCTGCCATTCACGCAAAAAAGTTCCTCATTGAGCAAGGCATTATACACATTATAAACAGAAAAGAGAAACTAACAAACCCGTGAGCCCTTCCTGCGGGCAACACTCCACAAAGCGAATACAAGCTGAGCAGAAGATGCATTCAACAGCCAGCTAATTCCAGTAACGTAGAAACCATATATCAGAAAAAATGAAAACCAAAATTGATAACTGATAAAACAAGGGATAAACATATAAAGAAAATACCTTTCTCTGGAAAGTCGATGCATTATTTGCACCTTTAGGTGATTCACTGCAAAGGCAGATACAAAAACAACAACATTAATAAAGGTCCAGAGTACATAAGAAAAACATGAGAATGCACCAAAGAGTCCAAATGGAACATGGGAGATGAACAAACCTTTCCCTCCATTTAAGTAAAGCTTCTAAAAGAGGAACAGGAGTGTGACGCGCAATCATAGCCAATGAATCGAGGACCTGCTCATAAGCAGGATCTGATGGACGAAGGTACTGTCCATCCTGCAAACACCACCACCACACCAATAAGACCAGGTCAAAACGGAAAGCTTATTGACAAGGAGGAGACGAACCTGAGCCTGAGCTGTCTCGATTCGGCGTCTTGCCAGAGGCAGGAACCGCTGAAGCAGCGCTTCTACGATCAATTTCGCCGCACTACCGGACTTCATCACTTTCACACAAAAGAGTAGATCTGAATCAAACGAGGCTGAATCTCAACAAAGAAGAGGACCACAAATCACGAAACCATTCTATGGACTCTTAAGTTCGATCCGCAGGCAAACGAATCGCTTAGCTGATCGAGAAGCTGCTTCCTCTTCTTTTTCTGAAACTGTTAAATCTGTTTAAAAATTAACAACAACACTTTAATAAAAAAAAACAAGTATTATTTGACTTTAGATCTTAAATAATATTAATCAATCTTTAGATCCTTAAAAATATTTAATTTACAAATTGTGAAGACTTCTGCTTTGTATGCTTAGCTTTATCAAATTATATAAAGATATGTAATGAAATGATGTATAAATATATTTTGTTTTCAATATTCTGAAAAAATGATTTCCTCTTTCTCAGTTAATCTATCTCTTAAGTTATACAAAGCCCATCCCCATACAGTAGTACTTGCTATATTCTACAGTGTACCAACCGGTTTACTACACATAACCAAGTTACGGTACTACTCTTATCTCATGAGCAAAAGCTTCATCAGCACACTGTGGAACAAAAAGTATCAATCTTTGTTCTGCGTCTCTGTAAACAAACGCAGAAAGCTTTTCTCTAGCTCTGCTCCTTGCAAGAAGCTTGTCTCCTTCCTACACACAAAGCTCAAGCCTTGGGATGATACCTCTCATCTTGTTTCTTGAGAGCTTAGAAGATCTCTCTCTCTCTGAGGATCTAGTGAAGCCCATACATTTCTTTATCAGTTGAAGAAATAAGGTGACTCTAACACCACTTTTAAATCCAAATCTCCTCGTTCAGGCAGAGGTGGAAACTCTAAATGAGGAAACGATTTCTCAAAGCTCTCCAGCAACTGTTGATCAAAACAGCAAAAAAAAGACAGCTATGTCATGATCAGACTTCCCCAAGCCATATACAATGAACCGACTGAAGATGGTGAAGCTTACATTCTCTAGTATCGGTTGTGAATATAGCTCAACAAACTTTTCCCGTAATATCTTGTTCATTTTATCAACGTCGCACGCATGTGTCCAAAATGAGTCATGAACTCCTGTTAGAATAGTTTTTATACAAGCAATGTGTTAGTTGACACAAGATCAAGGTTCCAGAAAGATAAGAGGTCCAAAAAGCTTTTAAAGTTGTGAAAAATGATAGAACCTGCAAAACACACGCCTGCTCTTTTGCAGGCAACTGCAGTCATCATCATATGAGACCCGTCGAGGGAGTGAATAAAATTTGGAGGAAAAGCTGTCCTTTGTCGCCTGACAATAACCTGCAAAAACAATACCCACAAAATCTCTCTGAGAATAAGCCAGCACCAGACTCTGTTTCTGTACAGTATCTTTTGTTTATGAGCAAAATCAAGGTAAAGCTGAGGCAGACCTTATCAGTTTCACGTTGAAGCGATAAGGTTTGGAGGGATGTCTTTACCTGCATTCATTTCGATTTAAAGAATAAGAATCCATTACATTTAAACACAGGAGCAATGGGATTCGCACAATGTTATCTTCTCTATTCAATTTAGGAAGACTTACGAGTTTTGTTCCCATTTGGAGGTAAGGTTGCACGACAGGAAGACCCAATGGTGTTGTCCATCGTACTGTTTCGTTTTCTGACGCAATAATCTGCTTACAGAAAGATTTTTTTTTTGTTTGATAAAAAAAATCTTAAAGAGTACAAAAGTAAATATAATAGACGCTGAAAAACTGGCTACACACCTTTGCACATTCACCAAACCAGTGCATGATGGCTCGTGCAGCTTCAAACATTTCATCCATAGCAGCCAATGTTACCTGCCCCAAACATGACAAGACCAAAAGATTATCCACTAATAGCATTTTTACTTTAGATTAGTTTCCAAAGTACATGTGAAGTGGAAAGTAGATGAATGAAAATTTTCCAAATCAACAGTATCTAGTTACTTTCATCTGCCGCGAATATACCTTTGCTGCATAGCAAGCCGCCCCAAAATTTTCTTTGTCATCACTAAATGCACTGCGCTCCTTCAACCTTCTCTTTATTTGATCTCGCGCACCAATGTAGGTGACACCATAGACTGATGTCATAACCGTCTGCTTTACAAGCTTCCGATCCACCTAACAAACATCAAGTGGTAACAACCGACCAAGTTATGTGATTAAGTAAACAATGCCCCCAAACAAAACAAATATCAGGCAACTTGCTCACAGACCTTAACTATATCTATATCAAAACAGTTCATGAAAATCCATTTTATGTGATTGAACAAAGGTTTTCGAAGATGAATGAGATTTGCAAGCAAAAAAAAGAAGCTGAAAACCAAGACACACTACGTTGGGAATGGAATTATAGTAAAAATAATTTCTGAGATGGACCTGGTTGAGTAATTTTCTTGCACGCAATGCATCTGGATATATTTCAGGATCTCTGTCTGCATCTCGGCGCATAATATCATGAACCCTGTAGCGGATACGCATATGAAATTCTGATTGCATATTTTATAATCAAGTCAGCTTTAAGCAGTAGATGCAGAGCTTACCTGGTAGCTATTTCTGAATAAACATCTGCAGGCTTCTCACCTGCAACTAGATTAACAGCTTCTGCTCCTATCTGATAAATCATTTTTTAAAACCAAAATCAGACAAAAGAGATGACAGGCGGCCAGAGAAAATAAAAATTCCATAGAATATAGAAACAAGAGAATTACTGTGTCTCTCCCAAGCGCGGCATAATGCTGTAATCCATTGCAGGAACCATCCTGGACAGAACCAAAGTGAAAGAAAAGAAGTTCGTTTTCAGGCACACACATATCGAAAGAGAAATTACAAACATTAGAAATTTTCAATACTGAAGGAGGAGATGGTCAATGTGGTAACTTCTGCCAGAAAGTTAAGTACCTGATGTATAGGAATATGTGAGAGAACTGTCTCCGGGGATGGACTTCTAAGAGCTTCAGTGAGATTTATGCACACAGCTAAGCACTGAAATGGGTCTTCAGCTTGCAGCCACCATCTGCTTCCTTCAAGTGGTCTGTCTGCCGAATCAAATATGTCCTCCAAGTGATTTTCCGTGAAAGCTAAACGTCCCTCATATGATAACTTATCTACACCACCAGCATACAAGTTTGCTAAGTGTATCTTCAGCCAGCGCAATCCTGGACTTCCAAGAGGCCTTCCCTCAGCAAACTCCAAAACACCCCGACACAGATCAGAACCCAGATGGTTTAAGTGTGGGGGCATGGGATATGCACGTCCTCGGAAGTCAACATGGTGAGGATAGTAAAAACCTTCCTCATCTTTCATTTTTCGTGCTACCTGTCAAATTTTAATATTCAATACTTACCAACAGAACTCTTAAAATGGCACGTTAATTCGATGCCAAGGAAGGGAGAAAGCTCACAGAAAGCTTGAGTTCTATGTCACAGCGCAGAGAATGTCTCTCGCTGTTCTCCTTTTTAGCAGATTTGATTTCCCACTTCCATTTCTTAAGAATGCTCTCATCTTCAGTGTCCGGCTTTTCGGGTAAGGGAACCTGCAGTTTGAAATTCAGGAAATTTGAGGCTTCGTGATGCACAACAGATCAAAATTATATCTACAACAGCAATAACTAATGTTGAATTATTGCACAGATGAAAGACGGTAATCATTATAAGATCAATGTAGTAACTCACATCGCTGCGATCCACCAGATCAGCAGCACAGCCGCCACTGCTCCATATCCTATCTACAACCGTTAAGACTCGCTTATTAACTCTCCATCTAGTACTCCCAAGCGTATCCAGGGCCTAGAAAATATCCACAAGATATATTAACAGAAATTAACAACTGTAACTGATGCCCCCTACTTAAGCACGTGAAGAAACTGTTTTGTCTAACCTCAAAGACTGGTTTTAGTTGTCCTTTGGGAGCGCTCTTAATTGCCTCTCGTTGTTGCTTAGCTCCATGAGTTTTCATGATATAAGACGCTAAGAACAAGTAAGCACCTTTGTCGTATCTGCAAAATAACAGAGAATGAAAATGAAAGTACCTTGCCACAATTAAACTCTTCCAAGATCATTATGAAGAAATGTTAAACTTTCTCGAAGCTGTACAAATCTAAATTTTCTTCTTCTTTTAGCTTAAGGCATTCTATCGGTTCCGAGTAGCTAGTCTTGCTCACAAAATTTATCATGCAATTATTTCATCCCTTGGGCTAAGCATACAGCAAAGAAAGCATACTTACCCGGACCATTTGAGAGGGGGGACCAGCATTGGCATGTATGGCATCACTGCATATCTCCCCTGTACGACAAAAAAGGTGAAAATCACACTTCCTACAATAGGAGTCAGATGTCTAGTTATACAAATCTTTAAATTCCACATTTATCCATTCCTATTTACAGGCGTCACCCAATTCAAACCCTCTTAGATATTATCTGAGTTCTGAAAGATTTTCACACTTTCCTTTGTTGATTTTGGGTAAAAGCTAAGTTAATCTGACTAACAAATCAAACGAGAATAGGCCACCTACAGTTTTTTCCAAGCCTTTGCGTACCAAAGGGTCACACTCGATTACACCGTATTTTCTCCCAGATTTCCTGTTGTACAAGAAAGGCCAAAACATGAGCCTATGACATTCAGGACAAGGAGATGCGAACTACCTGAAAACCATAGACCAAAATTCCTCACATGCTTCCCTGAGCTACTGTCTTGAAGGTATGCTTAAATGCAGGTCGGACATCAGGCAGATCATTATCCTGCTGATTAGTTGGGGATTGTATATAAGCTGTTCTTACCAACAACTCTATAAGATGACTTCCAACCTGGGATATGAATTAAGAATATTAAAACGTCAGCAATATAAGCAGCCAACCGAAGCTTTCTTTACTTAACAATATCGCAGCCAAGCATACACACACCTTAGCCCTAGCATCGGCAGTCCATGGTTTTGTATAGTCATGTGACTGCAAGATCGTTCTAACTGCTGACAGCTTCTGTTTCTTTATCAGGTCATTGACCCTTTTCCTTAACTTATCTTGTTCTTTCATTGAAGTTCCATTTTCAACTTCCCCGCTCTCCTCATTGTCATCCTCTTTTTTCTTTCTGGTCTTATCTAGGAATGTGCATATTCTTATCTATCCAATCAAGAGAAAGATAAGAAAACACTATTAGAAGACAAGAGATCCAAATACCATATAGCAGATAAATCACAGAAAAGTAAGGGAACCTTATAGGCTAATATAAAAGAAAACAATACTTTCACACCTCCACAACGGGAAAACCAAGAACATTACTGGCAAAAGATTCAAAATAAACAATGCCGAAACCAGAGAGAGTTCAAGTTAACCAACCTCTTGTTCAATGGCATCACCTACTGAACAAGCAGCCTGAACAACCTTAACACAACCGTTATCACCACCAGTCATCAAATGACCCATCAACTTATGCATTGTGATAACAGCTACCATGTCGGCGGGCAACTGATCAATATAATGTGCATAAACCGCTTTGCTCTTCCCTAATCTATACAACTCCTGTTCCTTACCAATGACATTTCGTAACGGTTCAAACCAACCGAGAAACAAGGACTTCACATAAGGTAGATTAGGAGCAAGCTTCTGCTCACACATATCAGCTAAAAGCTCCCTGTACTCATTAGCAGCTCTTTCCCATTCCTCCGTCTCGATTTTAACTTGTCTCCTCCATAGATTCCTATACTTACTACGACCCATTCCAACATTCTCTTGATTCCTCATCCTCCAAGAACGATGATCCTCTCTCTTCTTCTCTTTCTTCATCTCTTTCAACAATTCCTGTACTTCATCAACAACAGAAGGATCTTCCTCCACATCTGTTGACGAGACCTCTTCAGCTACACTTGTGTACTCTCTAGCGAATCCAAACCCGACCCGCCCGGAAAAACCCAATTCGCGACATTTTGACTCATGATAGGATCCGAAGAGTGGAAACCGAAAGGTCGAACCTTTCGAGACGACGACGGAATCGTGAGAAAACCCTAAAAAGAGCCGACTTTGGGAACTGATGATGGCGGCTGATCTAGCTGGTGACCTCGAAATGGCTTGTTTAGCGACGTTTCTCCACATAGGGAAGGATTCAGAACAAGGAATCAAGGGTTTACGGAAAGGAATCAAATGATTGAATACGTTTGTTTGATTTGCCGAGAACAATGGAGTCTGGGCACTGGACATCAATCGAGCTTACAGTGAGTAAAAATCGATGAAGCAGAGCATAAGCAATACGAGAGTGGAGAGATTCGATCGCATGAGGGAAGTAAATATAGAGCGAGATTAGCAGGTTGGGGAAGAAGAAGAAGAAGAAGAAACAAATGGTGAGTAAAGAGTACACGACGAAGCCGCCTTAAACCCTTTGTTAAAAACCCTTGCTTTCTTACTTCAAAGGCTTCTCTCTGCTTGTAATTTGACCCGGATAGAAGTTATGCCCGACCCGGGAAAGTAAGTATCTTACATAGGCTTCTACTGTGGCCCATAATTTCTTTACTAATCAAGAAGGCTTAAGGAGTTTATGGAGCCCAATTAATTAAATATTAAAATCTACTAATAGTTTTGAAGCCCAATTAATTAAATATTAAAATCTACTAATTGTTTTAAGATTTTTATTTGTTTCGTAAAAATATCTATATTATTAAAACTGAAGTACCTTTTGGTACTGTTTGGAAACATTGATAACATTATGATTGAGAATTGTTTGGACACAGGGATAACAGTACAAAAATTTAAATTTACAGATATTGGCACTGTATTTAAAATAAATTTAAATTAAATAATTACAATTCTAAAGTTTATCTAACTAAATTGATATTCATATATTGACCATTAAATTTTTTTAGCATGTTGTTTCACTGTAAAATAAAATTAATAAAAAGCAACATGTTAATATATGGATAGTACAATGCATCAAGTTGTAAATTTTTAATATAATATTATGTACAAATAAAAAACTATTATCAAACATCTATATTATAATATAATATATTATACTCTATATGTAACATAATAACTATAAATGAGATTTTTTATAAAACTAGCGGTTTGTGAGTTTACGTTCAACATAAGTTAAAACAAACACCCGCGCGGGGGCGCGGGTCAAATTCTAGTTAATTTTATGTTTTTAAGTACCTGTTTTACTATATATAATTACTATATATAATAACTTTTTAGTGTAAATTATCTATTGAAATAAGGATATTTTTGGTCTAGTAATTTTATTTTTAAAGTATGTGAAAAACTTTAAAATTACTATATTCGTGAAAAGAAGAAAGTATATTTAGTGAGTCCACTGAATAAGAATGATATCTTGTCTTGTTGCTTTGTTGGCTAACATTTTTAGAAAGAAATGCTTATAGCACTGGAATATAATTTGTGATCTTGAAGATTTAGCTAATTGTCACATACAAATCTCATATTTAAAGTCTTCTAACTAGAAACTAGAAAACCAAGATGATCTGATAATGAGAGGAAATCTAGCTCCGAGACCCATTCCTCACAGCTTAGTCAACTCATATAAACTGATAGGGTGAGAGTATTTGTCAGACTTGCTGAAGGTATTTTCAGCTATGATTTTGTTTGCAGATTCTGTTGGATGAAATGCATCCCAAAAGACGTATTGATTCCTATCCAAGCATGGTTGCTGCAAAGGAAGGCATGTCAAGGCTGCTCCATATCTCCCACTACCGCAGCATGCTTTGTCTGGTATAGCAAGACCTGCAATAAAAAAAAAGAGTACTAAGACTAAGTTTTGGTATTGAGATTAAGGCCAAACCTCTTATTGAATAGATTAGGCTGTCATTTTACCATATCTAGAGGGATTCACAACCATATCATGAAAGAGATCATAGATATTTTGATAGATAAAGAAAGATCCTGGAAGAGTTTTGTTGAGTGTGTTTGGTATATCTTTCAATCTACTATTGAACAATGAAACCAAGTTATTGATCTTTGTCACACACCCACTGCTGTTGTTGTTGTTGCCGTTTACCATATATAACTGACTTGGTATGCAACCTAATGGTCCTGTTCCAGCTAACACCATTTTTCTTGCACCTAAGTTGTATAGCCTCTGCAAAAGAAATGTTTTCTATGAGATGAGAATTTGTCTTATTGTAATTATGGGAGAGTTTAATTTACTGATATTTGAGCTGAGATAGTCTTGATGAGGAGATTTGCATAGTCTTCTCCACTGTAGATTTTGCTGCTTGAGTATCTATCAGGCATAAGGTAATTGTTGATGTAATCATTGCTTCCTATATTGATCCCAATTATGGATTTGGCAAGATACTTTCTCAGATCTTCAGGGTTTTGAAAGAATGGCCGGAGCTTAAACTCAATGGTCATCTCAAACTGTGATATCTGTCCACTGAATGAAGTTCTTGCTCCCTGGAAAAGACAAAAACAAAGGTGAATGTATCTGAAAACAAAAGAGTTTGTTTTAAGTCTTTATTTATAAGTGTATAATCCTCACAAAATGTTGACCAGTTTCATCTAAGATCCCAGCTGCTGCAGATGCATAGTTAACCCCTCTCAAGACGTTTCTAACAATTGATACAGGAGATAAAAACGGTGGTACCAATGGCAAACCTAGGTACATTGCTACATTACAACAAAAAAATGGAAACACTTAGTCAAAAAAAAATGAAGTGTAAACTATATATCATGATCTTTAGTTACCTCCATAATCAGCAACCGTACGGCCATTGCAGAAACGGCCAGTGGGGAAGCCAAAATCAATTCCATATGGGAGATAGTTAGCTCGTGCAAGAGTGAGAATGTAGTTGTTGTTACCACAATCAACTAAGGAATCTCCAAAGACGAAGAAAGCAGGAGCAAGAGGCTGATGATTACTAGATTGGCCATAACCAAACCAGACAATCTCTAAGAACACAAGACAAGACAAGAAACACTTCATGCTTTTAGTTACTATCTTTCTCCTTCTCTTTATATGTATGTAGAGGTAAGTAAACTCGTATATGTATTTATGGGGGGTATGGAGGGAAACATGATACTGAGATTGGTTCACAGAAGAACTGGTCGTGGTAAATGATGTCATGGAGTGTAGTGGTTAACTGTTACCGTTGTGAAAGATTTTGTTTTTGTTTTCTCATTTACTGCTTCTTTACTAGTTTCTTCTTTGTTTATGTAGAGACAGCTTTTAGGAAGAGCCAGTACCTACACCTCCCCAGTTTTGTAAATCTGTTTTCTAGTCATTGATGGCTTTGTGCATAGCTCCTGATAGAAATAATGTGCGTATGTGACGACTTTGTTACTAAAGAGAATAGATCTAGCTAGCATTATGGGCTTATGTTTGTTTGGATGTGAGCCCTTTTGGAGTAGTGAGTTCAATGATTCATCTCTGTTTCATTATTTAGGAATATTGTTTGTGCACAAGACAAGAATTAACTAAGTATTATTTTAAAACAAGACTATATTTTGATCTGTGCTTTCAAAGTGTAAACTCGTTTTTCTCTTTAAATTTCATTTAAAATCAATAAAATAATTATAAATATAATATTTTCATTATATAATATTTGTTTATAATAAATTTCTACTTTTCCTCTTTCATGAATTTTTTTTTTATGTTTCTTAGTTTGTTCAGTTTTTGGAATATTTATATTTTTTCCATTACAATGTTATTTTCTTAACTTCTTATATATATTATTTTTTTGGTAATGTGTGGGATTGAAAGGAAAAAAAACACTACCTTTCTTACTAAACGTGAAGCTTGTATATGTTTCTGCTCTTGTGTTTGGATACACTGCGTCTTCCTTTTACCTTGGAAGCCATTGCTTAGTAAGTAACTAAATTCATGAAGCGACCACAAGAGTATTGTAACATCCCGAGTTGTGATACGTGGAAAGTCTTAAGATAATTGATTTTATTACCTATATCACCAAAGTTGACATACATTTTCCGTCACACATCCGTTTAGAACTCCAGGGTTAAGCGTGCTTATGCTGGAGTAGTGAAAGGATGGGTGACCTATCAGGAAGTAATTCGCGATACCGTGCGAGTGAGGCCAAAACATGGGGAAAAGTCAGGTGGTGATTGCATGGTCAGTAAACAATGATTTCGAGCCTTAAAAAAAATAACGCACCGACCGTTGGAACGGGATGGGGCCCGCGGCCCGAGAGAGCGGGCGTGGGTGGCCCATTAGTTATGGGCGGTCGGGGCGTTACAAGTGGTATCAGAGCTGGTTAGCCATCTCGGTTCTGACCCGAGAGGCGTCTTGAGACCTGTCGTGGGGCGCAACGAGGACGTTGCGTTCTTTGAGAGGGGGTGAATTGTAACATCCCGAGTTGTGATATGTGGAAAGGCTTAAGATAATTGATTTGGCTACTTATGTCACCAAAGTTGACTTACCTTTTCCGTCACACATCCGTTTAAAACTCCAGAGTTAAGCGTGTTTATGCTGGAGTAGTGAAAGGATGGGTGACCTATCGGGAAGTGATTCGCGATACCGTGCGAGTGAGGCCAAAACATGGGAAAAGGTCAGGTGGTGATTGCAGGGTCAGTAAACAATGATTTCGAGCCTTATAAAAAAATAACGCACCGACCGTTGGAACGGGATGGGGCCCACGGCCCGAGAGAGCGGCCGTGGGTGACCCATTAGCCGTGGGCGGTCGGGGCGTTACAAGTCTGACCAATTGGTGACAGCTTTTCTATGGGAGAGTTGTTAAAGGGTGAGGTCCTGGGTGAGGTCCTGGGTTCGAACCTCACCAATAATCTATTTGTGAGCCGAGGCCTATGGGTGAATTCGGGTAGGTTGTATCACAAGGGAGGGGTTAGGATCGATGCGTTGCAGCGCCAGCTGGATCCCACGTGGAGGCTGTTACAAGTATGTTCAAAAGCAAACGAAGCTGGATTTGGTCAAGCCACCAATTGTAAACTTTTGACTAAGCAATATGAGTTATATTATATGATTTGCGTCACCAACTTGAAGTACAACTTTGAGTTTATATATGCCTTTGTTCATTTGTTTCAAGGTTAGAATCATTCACCACAATGACTACAAAAAAAGTAAGTAATATTATTAAAGTTCAAAGTTTACTAAGTATGTCTGAGATATGCTTTTCAAGCTGTAGTTCATACTATTTGGCTTGAGAGGAATGGAAGGGGGCATGGTAAAGTTCATCAGCCTCCAAGAATAATTATCGAGTTTATTAACAAGCAGGTTAGAAACACAATAAGTTTACTGCTCCAAACGATGGCGGTTTGGTTTGACTCTCGAGAACAAAGTAGAGCTTTCATTTCGGTTTTTTAAACTACAAAACTCTATGCATGAGTATCCATAGCCATAGTCTCATGTGTTATATTTTCTATATTTTAATTTGTGATCTAATTGAAATGTATTTTTGTTAGTAATTTTTACTATCGCTTTTATAACATTTTTCAAGCAATATAAAACTTTAAATGTCAAATTTAGAGTGAAAAATGTTTAATTTCAATTATCAATAGTTTAATATTGGTTATTTTACAGAAATTTAGATAAATATAATAAATTTTGGTTAAATATTGATCGATTTTGGGTATTTTGATCTTTTTAGATTTTAAATACCTGAATCCGATTCGTACCCGCTATGGATCCAAAGTTACATATATTTTAATTATAGAAATGAACCGATTTGGATTCCAAAACGAACTGATCCGAACCCAAACCAAAAATTCCAACTACTTATTAAGTCCAAATGTTGAGGATCCAAAGGATTTGGATCTTAAATAAACCGAGCCGAACCTCACCCAAAGACCCCGAACGCCGAGACCTAAAGGGATGTTATGTTCACGTTCAATTTACTAGGATTTAAAGTTGGGCCCTAGAGGCCTAACAAATTAATTAACGAACGAGGAGCGTAGGATCAATCTAACGTCTTCTTCAGTCCTCGATTAGGGTTTGTTTTGAATCCTCACTCACTCAGGGTTGAAGCGTCTCTAGCATAAACCTCACCGCCTTCTGAGCTTACCTCATCCCTTCTCTCCCAGGTACGCTTCTTCGATTTTACTCTCAGACCAGTAGTAGTAGTAGTACTACAGACATTGATGACTGTTCTCGTTACATTTGATTAGTTTAATCAGAGACTTAATAGTTGTGGTGAGCAAACCCTATAGTTTAACATAGTAATGAGGAAGCTCAAGTTTCACGAGAAGAAGGTTCTGAAGAAAGTAAACTTCTTGGAATGGAAAAGAGAAGGTGGCCATCGCGACAACCTCATCACGCGTCGTTACCACATGGGTGGTCGTGACGATTACAAAAAGTTTGTAACTTTCTTTTTGTTTTGTTTTGTTTTGTTCCTCTCTTTATTGTGATGAACAATGGGTTTCTTGATACTGTTTTCTTTGTTTGGGATCAGATATTCAGGATTGTGTAGGATGGTGCAGAAGCTGACTAATGTATTGAAACAGATGGATGCAACTGATCCGTTTCGTATTCAGATGACTTATATGCTTCTTGAGAAGCTGTGAGTTTTGTGGGCTCTTTGTTTGCTCTAGATCTTACTTAGCTCTTTGAACAAGAGCATTATCCCTTTTCTGCAGCTGTTACATTTTATAATATAGCTCTAGGAGCTCATCTTAGACACTGCTTGTGGTTTTATAATGTTTGATCTAATGGTTTTCTGGTTAACCATCTTGAGTAATCGATTGAGTCCAGATTCTTACAGATTCTGTAGAGCTAAGTTACTGTATATGGAACCATAGATATAAAACCTGCAATGGAAAAGACTTGTTGACGTATTTGGTTAGTGGCTTATGTTTCTTCCATGTATTGCAGATACAACATGGGCGTTATACCGACTAGGAAAAGCTTGGCTTTAACTGATCGGTTATCAGTTTCCTCCTTGTGTAGGTAAGGCTTTCTGCAGAGGCTTATCTAATATATACACTCCAACTGAGAGCCACCAATGATCTCAGGCGTAGGCTATCGACAGTGCTGGTTCACTTGAAGTATGCAGAGCACTTGACAGAAGCAGTGACATATATAGAGCAAGGACACATTCGTGTAGGACCAGACACAATAACTGATCCAGCTTTCTTAGTAACTCGGAACATGGAAGATTTCATCACCTGGGTTGATTCTTCCAAGATTAAACGCAAGGTTCTTCAGTACAATGACAAATTGGATGACTACGACATGCTTGCTTAAACTCTTTAAGAGGAGATTAAAAGAAACAAAACCGTGTATTCGAAGTTTTTGATAATTACAAAGTTTGACTAATTTTTTATCAGGCTAATCTAGTCCATTTGTTTTTTTTTTTAAATCAGATTGGAACTAAACTGATTTATTAATCAAGCCAAACTAGTCCACTCAAATTGCTTTTGATGTGATTTTTTTGAATACCAGTATGGTTAGGCTGAAACCCGTAATTCTCCAAGTCCTGAAACCATAATATATAATATTAGTTTCGTTTCATCGGTCATTCGAACCGAAGAACCTTTGATGCAAAGGTTAGTGTCCTTTATAAGCAACACCTCTAGTTACTTTTGATGTAATTATTAAAGTGCAAACTGTTTCTTTTATTGTTGTTGTTGTTGTATGTAGTTGAGGATTAGGCATTGAATGAAAACATTAAGATATATCTCCATAGTTATAATATTTATTGAAATTACAACAGGCCAACAAAGATGATACATATAGATTGCATTTAAATCTAGGGTTGATGGTGTCTAGAAAAGGAAGATGCAACTGGAGAGATTCCAGGGAAGGTGGGAGGGAGAGAAACTGAGAAAGAAGGTGGCGGTTTTGAAGGTGGAGTTATGACCGGAATAGGTGAAGGAGTAGGAGGGACTAACGTGGAAGGAGGTGGTTGAAACGGTAGTGGTGGAAGACTTGGGGGAGAAGAAATTAGCGGGACCGGAGGGAGGAGAGGCGTAACCGGGTTCGGAGGGATGATAGATGGCGGGTTTAGCGGATTTGGAGGGAGGAGATGTGCAACCGGGTTTGGAGGAAAGATGGAATCAGGTTTTAGTACTTCGGTTTTCTTGTCCATCAAGGAACTGTCTTTCTTGTTGTGCAAGGAAGCTGATCTCTGAGGC
This sequence comes from Moricandia moricandioides, assembly GCA_905132885.1. NCBI lineage: Eukaryota > Viridiplantae > Streptophyta > Magnoliopsida > Brassicales > Brassicaceae > Moricandia > Moricandia moricandioides. The sequence continues at coordinate 32,396 of CAJHQQ010001149.1, forward strand.
GGACCTGGAAGAAGAGGAGGAAGTCTAGGAAGAGGCAGGTCCAGGAGCGGAGGAAGGATTGGGAGAATAGGAAGAGGATTATCCGGAACCGGATCTCTGATCGGTGGTGGGAAAGAAGGATCCGGTAAAAGAGGCTTGGATCCACGGAGATTGATAGGTTTCTGGCTACATATCTCTGGTTGGTTCTCGGGTTTGAAAGTAAAGAACCCTGCAGAGAAAACCCTAGTGTTTTTCCCGTGTTTGCTCGGTTTAAGGCGTTTGAGAGAAGAAGAAGTTGCGGAAGCAGCTATAGAACAGTAACGCTGTGAGCTGCTTAGCAACTTCACAGAGCATCTTTTGATCTTCTTCACATGTTTGCTTATAGAGAAAGGTAGCTTTGCTTTGAATTCGCCGTACTCGTCTGTTTTCACTTCTTGTCTGAAACTAGGTTTCGAGTTCTCGTCAAGACATTCCACTGCAACTAAAGCACCTGCGACAAGATCCACCAAACTGTTCATCAATGTTCTTTCTAAGATCTTCTCAGTAAACAGAACCAAGAAAGTAAAAAACAACAAACCTGGGATTAAGTGGTTGGGTGATTTCGAAAAACAAGTGTCACAGTAGACAGTTCCGACCACAACAGCAGAAGAACGTGTCTTCTTCTTCATAAGATGTTGTTGTCCTTGAGACAAACCTTCATTGGTAGAGAAGATGCCTAAGAAAGTCAAAAGAATAAACCAAACAGAGAAGGTCGTCGTTGTTATCTCCATAGTTATCAGTCTCCCTATCTCTCTATCATGAAACAAAGGGATTTATAAAGAGCTATGTGGTGTGAAGATGAGTGAGCCAGGAAAGTAACAAAAGCTTATCTCTTCACTTTGTTAATATGAATCATGTGAAGTATACAAGTCTAGCTTCCAAACTACAAAGCTGCTATAAATGTCACTCGTGACTCTTATATTTCTTCTCTTTGTACAGCTCAAAAAGCTTTAAATTATTTAATAAAATAGTAAGAGGTGACAATGGTAAATAAAGTTGCACACTTCAGGACATTATAAATAGCAACTTATGTCTAAAAATCCAAATCTTGTGTTTATACTTTTTTGTTGGTGAGGTTGATCACATCATTATAGTGATCACATGACTCTCAGAGCATCCAGCCTGGGATGTAACCGTTACCATGCTGCGCCTGAGCTTTGTATTGTTGCAGTTATCTGCTCAAGAGCAAACTGGATTGTCGTATTTGTCATCATTACCACCGTAACATGCAACAACTTACTTGAGAGAGGCCACTTAGTTGACTCTCAAGCTGGCTCTAGCTAATTTGACTTCATAGGTCTTATATCCTCCCCAAGAAGATTTCTGCACCTAGAAATGCACATACACACAAACGTGAATAACATGTTTATATGATATATCTGTATGTATGGAGATAATGAGGGATCTACCTTTGTTTTCTTTTCTCTTTTTGTGTTAACAAGGAGGTGTCTCGGCCTTTAGTCAAAATAATCTCTATAAGCCCACGACCAACCGGTGCTAATAACAAAGACATGGCGTAAAGCATATCTCCCAAATGGGAATCGAATTTGGTGCACAATAGAACCAAATCCGAGCACTAAACGACTAGCCTAACGCACTGTTGGTGATATCATATCTAGCCTGATTCTGAAATTTCAAGGGAAACATATTCTTTCAAGAATCTTTCTAGAAATGGTTTGATAGAAATCTAAAATATTAAAGAGCACCTCAAGTTCTATTGACTCCAATAGAACCATAACTGCATTTCTGGTACCGTTCCAGTGTTTTGATCATGCTGAATAAGAGAATTCTCAAAAAGATTTTTACTAGACATGCTTCAACTTCAACATTACCATTGGACTGAATATGAGAGCGTCAACTTTTGGAGCAGTGATGGTGGCACCAAGAAGCAGAGCTCCAACTGCGCAACCCCCTCAACCTCGTTCGATGCTAAGCTCTGCATCCTCTGCACTCAAACTGGTTTTTACAATTAAATGTATAGGCAATATTTATCATCAAGGCCTATTAGCTCAGTTGGTTAGAGCGTCGTGCTAATAACGCGAAGGTCACAGGTTCGAAACCTGTATAGGCCATACTTTTGGTCTTTGCTTCCATTCCTTTTATCTTGGTTTATGGACACTTTTGGGAAACGATATAACATAAACAACAAGTGGCCTATTAGCTCAGTTGGTTAGAGCGTCGTGCTAATAACGCGAAGGTCACAGGTTCGAAACCTGTATAGGCCATTTCTTTATTTTGTCTTCTCCTTGTTGTCTCAAGGAAGCAGGAGAAGAAGAGCAGCAAGAAGATATCATTGGAGAAGAGCCAGACCTGAAACTCCAGAAGACAACAGAGTATATTGCCTCAACATCATAGTGGGCTCTTAGTTACTTACACTAGAATTTTTTTTTGGGCAAAAGCTTATTTGCCTCTTCATGATTTTTTTTTTCTTTTTACAGTTTAACATTAGTTCTGCTATACAAGGAAAGAGTGTGATAGTTTAAGTTTTAATTGTCTCTTGTATTGGCTTCAATAAACTCTTTTCTCTTTATTAGTTTCATTCTTTACTAAATATCTCATAGCAGTGGCGGATCTAAAACTATTATTAAAAGGGGACACAAAATACTCTAATAACTAACTCATTTAAAGAAAAAAAAAATACCTTACAAATTATCCTACGAGATTTCATACTTTGAAATCTTTTCACTACTACTTCATTTGTTAATTTTTCCAAATCATCTGGAGAGTCTTTTTCTTTGGAGAAATCAAATCATCTTCAGAATTTTCAGACGTAGATGTAAATTTTCTTTTAGTCTTGAAATATTTTTCCATTGAATTTTTATCATGAAAAAAAAAGTTAGCAAAATACTTTATTTTCTAATTTCTCACGATCTCTTATTCCTTAAATCACACAATCAAATTTTTCGTTTAGTTTTATCTTATAACTTTTCTCTTGAACTTGTTAGGCACAATTTTTTTGTCTGCGTCGTTTGTTTTTTTGTAATTAGGAAGAAGACAATGAAAAAGACGTATGTAATAATTAGGTCAACTTTAACTTCCTTAATAATTTTTCTTTAATTTTTATTGGGCTTTTTAAAAGTTAAAACTAACTTATATTTTGATATTGAGCTACAAAAGAAACATATAATATAGTAATATGTCTAATTATATTTAGTTTAATATACATATAATTTTTTTTTAAATAGTAGGGGGCACGTGCCCCCGTAGCCTCCTGCATAAATCCGCCTCTGTCTCATAGGCATTCTCTTGAACGAACACCATAATCTTCTCCACCAGTAGGCCTAGGCATTTGGGTCTTCGGGTTGGGTCTTGTCGGATCGGGTCCTTCGAGTCTTAGATATTTAGACCCAATAGGGTAATTAGAATTTGTGAGTTCGAGTTTGGTTTGGGTCATGTCGGATCCGATTCGGTTCGGATCTTAGATAGTTAGACCCAATAAGGTAAATTTTTTGGTTCGGATCTGAGTCGGGTTCGGTTCGGGTCTTGTCGGGTCCTATCCGAAAATTACCCAAAAACATACAAAAAAATAAAAATATTTAAAATTCTTAAATATTAAAAACTTTACCTAAAATTGATCCGAAAACATGAAAAATACTTAAAATTTATTCGAACTATATTTATAAAAATCTAAAATTTTATATGCAACCCAAAACTATACCAAAAAACCCGAACCCCAAACTTTAAAAATATTTTTAATACTAAAAATATATCAAAAATATTCATATATACTTAATATATGCTAGAAATTTTAGATATTTCGAGTACTTTATCGGGTCTCGGGTCGGGTCCAAGATACGCGATCCTCCACAACAAGACCCAATAGAGTAAAATAACATTACTCATACCTGATTCGAACCGTTTTTTCGGATTGGTTCAGTTTAGATTTACGGATCCGGGTAAAATACCGAGACCTACGTACTAGTTAGCAACTAATCAGCTCTATTAAACTATAAGCAACCAACAAGTCGTTGTAGTATTCCCGCCTGTCACCCTGGTGGCTCGGGTTCGATATTCGGCAACCACGTTTACTGTTTTTAATTTACTACGTTTTTTTATTACGTGGCACATAGCCTTCGCCCACAAGGTTCTAACCACATATATATATATACACCGTCGAAGCCCTTGTGTATAGATAGATGCGAATATTTTTATTTTTTTCTTGATTTTCTCAGAAACTTCTCAGCAATGGCGAAACTTTTCGGTTGCCAAATCAACGACGAAGACGGCGGTGGCAGCTCAACCCCCGTAGAGGTTTCTCTATCTGGTAACCAAACGGACGGCGAAGCTACGAGTTTCTCCGCCGGTTTGCCTCCAGCCACTCCGTATTTCCGTTTCTTGGAGTCGAATTCAGATTCTATGGAATCTGAATCCGATCTGCATCACTGCTTCATCGATTTCTTTGATCGAGAATCGTACGTATCCTCGAATCAGAGGCTAAGCACTTCGTACGATGATTCCAATGTCTTGGGGATTCAAGACATGGAGATAGAATTAGGGCTCCGAATCGGGTCCGGATCCGGGTCGGATCATTCAGTTGGGTTAGGGCTTCGAGATACGGAAATTGATTCGAGCCGGGTCGAAGTTGATACGGGTCGGGTCGAAGTTGAAACGGGTCGGGTCGAAGTTGATTCGGATCTTACTCTTGTTGAGGTTGTAGCACAGGACCCGATCACATGGGTTTCAGAACCTGTAGAAGCTAATCTGTTAAGTGAAGAAGAAGATGGAATAAGCTTACCCATGGATTATACTTATAATAATAATAATCAAGAAGATCAAGAATGGCTTTCTGTTGTATTTGATGGTTTCTTTGAAGATGCTTTCGATATTTTCGATCCTTATCTTCTGACTAGTATAGATGAATACGGTGAGAACCATGAGGCTGTTTTAGCAAGAACGTTCGATGATGACGAGTCTGGAATCATGGGAAGTCCACCAGCTTCCAAAAGGGTTGTGGATGAGCTTCCTGATGTGGAAATCGACAACACCTCTGAAGAATTGCAAACACAGGTTGTTCTTGTTCTATATATGTTTTTTTTTTTTTTTGCTGAGTACCACTGTCTATAAGTTTACAGTTTTGATGAATATGCGTATGTGTGGAAAGTGAAGAAACGGGAAAAGCTAATCACATGTCTCTTACCACTTTATGTTATCTTTGTTTTAGAGACGTTTCTAAATTTAGACATGTCATAACAGATAGGTCAGTTTGGTTTTAGTAGAGATGTTGTGATGCGGTAATCCGATCCATCTATAGGTTTGGTCCTGTCATGACTATGTCGCCAGTGGTTAACCAAATACAAAAATGAAAATGATGGATTTGGTCCGGTTTAACGAGGTCTATATGGACCAGTAGTTCTATACTTGGGCTTTCTAGTCCACTAATGAATCGCTAGTTTCCATCCAATGAGTCTAGATTACTGCCAAATACAACATAGATATTAGGATGATTCATTATTCTTTTACTTTTTCAAAACAAGATTCACTTGATGTAAACAAAAGGTTTTGATTTAAATAAATTTAACATTCAATTCAAAAAAAAAAAACCTAACCTACCGCGTTCAGTGGTAACATTTCATATATTCAATCATATAGGAGTATATTTTTATTAGTATTCAGTTTTGAGCTCCAGGAAACAGTAAAATTTACTTAACAGCTTTTTTTTTTTTTTTTTTTTTTACTTACTTAACAGCTTTGTGGTGGTATATAGAACAAACATAGAAAGATATCCAAGAAATGATGGGAAATTAGGATGGACTCGACTTTGGATAGGTAAAATGGCATCTAATATATCATATATATATATATTTAACACTGAGTAACACAATTACATCATCATATAATCTATAATTCTATTAGATATGATGATTGATTACCTGCAATTTATGCAATATTGATGAACAATTCCACAAATAATGATTCCACAATGAAGTTCTCTTCGAAACACTTGGTTTGATGGATGGTTCTGCATATAAGACATTTTTTATGGATATGCTCTCTCCGTCACATAGACCACAACAAACAGTTCTGCATAAAGTACTATGGAATCTTCAATAAATTTTGCATTTTATAATTTGTAAAAAAATTCTTTGTTTGGTATTCGAACTCGGGATTTGGGTGTAGAAAGTTTTAAATTTTGACGGCTAAGATACAATGATTTCCACAAGTTTTGAAGTTACATGAACGAGTTTCCACTATAACTTTCTAAAATGTATTTTCTAAACCTTCTAGTTGCCTATTTAATATTATGTTTCTTTCAGTTAACTACTTCACAATATATATGAACCCGTAGCCCATTACACATAAGATTGTTTTAAAAAACACTAAAGTTAATAGTCATTTTCCCATGGGAGTGGCCGGCGCCTTTCTCTATAGTGACTCTACATATCTAAAGAGCCAAACTTGAAACATTGAGTGTCGATTTCTTTTTTTGTGATCATTGAAAATCCTTTTTTTTTCTGGCTCTTGGACACCCAATTGGCTCAAGACTATTTGCTACCGTCAAATACAATAATTATGCCCCTTGTCTCATTCCATATAACATTTACTCCACATGTAAATTTAAGATACGAACCCGGGTTCGATCTAACCAGCACAAGTTGACCTAGTAGTCTTGAGGGAGCATCGGTTCCGATACGGACATGGGTTCGATTCGCGCTGGCCACCAGAGATTTAACATGCTCTCCTAAGATCTACAAAATAGTCGATCGATGGCAACCGCTGAAGATTGTGGATAATAAAAAAAAAATAATAAGGGTTTCAAAAATATAAGCTCCTCTATGTACTCTACAGTTTTAACCACTTGCATCAGTTTTTCACATCAACCACATATATATATTTAAAATGTGAATTCATTGCAGAATTTTTTTTTTTTTTTTTGTAAATTGGCATTCATATTGCAGAATGTTTGGACATTCAACAAAACTATATGAAACGGAAAAAATATATGAAACGAAGTAATGTAACAGAAGGACATCTCGAAGTTTGGGTAACCAGAGTTGAGCTGAAATATGACAAAAACTTCTTATGTTTCGTTGGTTAATGTGGAATAGATTTTCACTATATTTACTTGAAAAATGATATTTTTCTTGTCAAGAATCTGTGCGAAAATATATATTCAGCTATGAACGAGTAGTGTTTATTTTGTTTTGAAGCATGTTCATTTCATGATTGATCAGACGATATATGTGGTGTAAGCATCTTATTTCTATTATAAAAATTCATCTATATCTTGAATACTCTTTGACTTATATCTTAATGGTCATCTTCTACATATATCTAGACAATCATTTTCTTGTCATCTTTGCTTTGTGTTTAAATATTAAAAATTATTAGTATGGACCTGTTTCGCTTAAACAGTTTAAAGAAGTGGATCAAGATATTTGTAAAAAAAAACATGAATATAAAACGTATTGTATTTTAGTTGGGGTGGGTGAATAACATCACATCAAAAAAAATTTCATCACACCATTTGAAATGTTTCATTTGATAATTATTACTTCAATCATTTTGGGATTGAAATTTGAGCTCAAGTTTTCCATGACGTTCTCCCACTTTGTCTTCTTGTCTCTTAGGATTCTCTCTTTTCTCCTTAGGAGACATTAAGCTTTCTAGACCAAAAATGCACATCAACTACTCTCAAGCAAAGAATATAATAGTAATTACTTTAATATTTAAAGTCAATGGTAGAGTGGAATATAATGTTGTTACAAAAAACTAAAAGAGTGGAATATAATGATATTAATCATAACTAAAATTACTAAAAACGAATTAGTTATGTTCTGAACAACAAAACTAATAATTGAATAATAAAATAGAGCTTATATATATACAAATTCAATGCATACTAAGCAACAATCATTTAACTGGTAAAAAATACAGCAAAGCTAGACACACAGACTGAAACTCATACTGATGAATACATGTAGCAGCAACACAGATAAACTTCATATACAACTTGACTAGAATCCCGACTGATTATAAACTACAATGTAACATAATGTATACATGCACTCGCACATACATAAGGATAAAATGCTTCATGTCATCATCACCTATATGACAATATCAGAAATGCATTGTGCATGCATGTATAATTAATTGTGCATGTGAACCTTCATGTATGCATGCACTTGATCTTAATAGTTGGTATATGAGTTTGTATGCGTACCCGATCAAATAATAGTTTATCTGGCTTTGATACAAAACCTAAATACCATAATACGATCAAAAGACTAAAAGTATCTCAAAACCTAAAATAAACTGCCGAAAGAATAATTAGGCAATGACAAGTGGTTTATTTGTTTTTGTTTTTTGCTACTCATGGTAAAATTAAATAGCACAATCATATAACTTTTCTGATTATGACTGATAATGATACAAATTGGCAGTGATAGTGGATGCAAGCCCTTAATAAATGCTAATTACAAGGACATCATCTCATTATTTTGGCCTTTATCAACTAGAAGAAAACTGAAATACGTATCCGTGATTAAACTATGAATTGTTAATTAACTAATAAAGTAAGAAATTTGTTTTTATGCGGTGTAGTTTTCTTCGTAAAATAGTAGTTATATAAATATGGTTCGACTTTACAGCAACTGAACGCAGAGATAATAAGTTGTATTTGTTAAAATATATTTAAGTATCCTCCATTTGGTAAATTGGATAGAATGATTAATTTGAAGGTACGGACGAAACTATTAAAAGTATAAAATGGGTATATAACTATAAAGTTTTCATATGAATAAAATACCTGGAATTAAAAAAAAATTGTCGTAAAAGGTTTGATGATCGCTTTAGTGATTGGCTTATCCTTAATCCACCAATCAGTCAGACCATTATATTATGACATCATCCATTTTCAATAAATTAATATATTGATGATTGCTTAACGAAGAAGATCAATGGAATTTCAAACATTCATATGGTATTCAAGGGACCAATGAATGTCAGAGTTAAAACAATTAAGAACTTTATTTTATCAATCAGTTAAAACCCACAACTTTTTTTAGTTTCTTAGTGTTTTGTTGGCACAAATGTAGTTCTATATACATATTTAGTTTTAGAAAGAAGAGCACATTTCCATACAAAAGAAAGTAACGTGGTAATTACTTAGTACATTATATTCATTTTTGTAATTTTCTTTACAAATTAATATCTAAATGGAATTATTTGGTAAAGAATATATAAAACTTAAGGTAGGCCAAGATGGTAGTGTTACTTATGGGACCAAAACAATGAAACATTCAAAATAACTTTTATAGTTTATGACCCAATAAAAATAATTTTAAAGGAATATTAGATAAAGAAAACACTAAGAAAAAGCAGATTGGAGAAAAAAGTAAGAAAAAAAGGTAGAGATAGGGAAAACATTTAGAAGGAAAAAAAAAAAGAGATAGGGAAAACAATTGTGAGGCTGTGGAAGAAGAACAAACCGTGCAAAAGGACATGAGACTGAAAATAAAGAAGAAATAGACTTTGTCTGAATGATATGATTTGATGGTGTGTATTTGCCTTTTGTTTGACCAACACAGTCACACTCTTTTTCATTCAACAGTCGTTAGAGTTTTCAACTTATGCAATTTTAGGGATTAAATAAGTCGGCAAAGTTTGCTGCGTTGTGAATTTCATGTTAGAAAAGGTGATAATTTCAATTTTACCACATGTTATTTTTCAAATTTATTCATAAATATCTTAATTTATAATAAAAAATAAATTAAATTTCTTAAATCATTTATAAATGCTTTGAAATAATGTATAAAACACTTATAGAAGTTTATAAACTTAACGCTACCCACTTCTTAAATATTAAACCTTAAACTATAAATCAAATTATCAATGTATTTTTGATTGAATGTATTTTTGAAAAATGATAGTTAATTTAAGATATTTTAAGTAATTTCTCTTAGAAAAGACTATTGATAGATATAACTTCTTTTTCAATTGATTATTAGTCGGTTTAAGTTGAAAATCTGCAACATCAAAGCTTATTAATCTCAAATGAAAATTTAATCAAAAAATCCATAAACTAGGGTATACATATGTTCAGCAGAAACTAGTGGTCTTTCGGAAAATGTGGTTCCTCAAATGGTAAGGTATGCATCACTAAAACAGTAGAACCTGAAATTAACTTTTGAAAAAGAAAGAAAAAGCAAGTTCTATTACTGTGTTTGATAACTTTCTGTGAACACTCAAAAGGTCTATTTAAGGACCAATTTCGATATGCATATATATTAGTTAACACTGCCTTTTTATAAATAGATTATAATAAACCCATGCATGCCTAAGTTTTTTGTTATTTAAAGAAAGATACGTTCTAAAATTATAATAGTGGCAAGAAAGAAAAATGGACCAAAGAAGATTTGTTCATTCTACAATTATTAAATAGTTCCTTTTTTTTATTTAACGAATTTATGGCAGCAAACTATAGGACGAACCCAAATTATTTTCTAAATTTTGATGACGCTATTAAAAAGTCAAGCAGTTCTACAGAGAAATGATCAAATATGCACTCGGTTAGTATTAGTTAGGTAAGCCAAAATCTTGATCTTAAACCGTAATAATTTTGCAAGTGTGTGTGGTTTAAAGTGGCTGTTGAGTCATCAGAGCTCCTCGCATGTTATATTATAGCCTTTGCCTTAATTAGCCTTTGTAATGAACATCATAAAACGACAACCCAACCCTGCCTACCACATCTTGCTTTCCTAGTGCATCTAACCCCAAACTATTAAGGGCATGATTAACCCCAGTTTTTTAATTGGGATTCTAAACTCTTTTTTTTTTGCTTTTTTCTTTATACTTTTCCGCTAAGAACCGACTCTTAGAACTCTTAACCGAAGCTAAAAACCCTAGTTAAGAAACTGGGGTTAATGATAGTCTAAGGAGTTCGTTTGGTTTCTTGTTAATAGTGGTATTTGACCATATATATGTTGAGTTTGTTAAAGTCCATATCCAATTTTTTATCGTCCGATTAATACGATATTGTCTACTTTAAACATAAGAGGCAAACTCACATAGATTTACTTTTAGATTCTTTTCCCAAAATACTTCATACTAATTATAGTTGAACTTATATTTATATATTAAATATTCCTTGTCTAAACTTCTAATGTAATACTTTGTTTGATATATCACAATATATATGCATGCATAATAAGTGAAGAGTTGGAAGTTAAGTTCTTGTTTTTACATGATATTCTCTAGATGACTTGATTTTAATTATGAGATTACGTAATGAAAAGAAAAGTTCAGAGGTTGCAAGAGCAATTGCTACTTACGAGTTACGACGTATGTTATGATCTCATGTTTGGATGATGTATGGGTTTCAACCTAAAACCTTCAAATAAAAAACAATATGGATGAAATATGGTTAATTTCTTGGTAAAATTCTAGTTTAGTAATTATTATATCACTAAAGAAAGTTCAGCTATCTATTTTACGTCTTTAATATGAGAAATTTTAGATTTACCTTTTTATGGTACTAAGTAATTAGTTAACACTACGTTGTTTTTATTTGATCTAGGACCTCTAAAATTCTACGCAGGAATCCATATAATATTTGATGTTAATAGAGAAGAGAAGCAAATCTCAAGAGTCCAACAGATAATCTTCTTATTTTTTCCAGAGAAAAAGAAGAAGAGAAATTGGTGAGTTGTGTTGATGTTGAAATTAAATAAAGTATGTATGTATGTATGTTTATAAGCTTTATCAATTGACTTTTTTGGCATCATTACCACTTTATATGTTGGCTAGCAAAAGCATTGTTTCTAAACTCAAATAATTTTGAAACCCCACAACTAGAAACTATAAATTTTCTCTCTGATGTAAGCACAAAACACTGATCCAAACTTGATTTTATCCACAATACATACATAACGTGCCCAACTCCTCATGTGTCATTATCATCATAATGCATGGGCATGATATATAAACCTTTTGTCAGTTCAATCATGGTGTGAACATCATCATGATCATGCATCATGTATGTGCACCTGTTTAATGCCACTAGATGGCCATGGTACCCTCCTATACTTACATTGCACCGGCTATAGCAACTTGCCGGCCACTTGGTTCTTAAACTAATCATATCATATGATCGATATTACGATGTACAACCTCCATGGGTCATCATATATACACACCCATATTACAGTTATGTCTGTATACATGATACACCATGCAAGAGAACAAGCCATGCTTTCCCAAGTATCATTCTCATGCATCAACCTATCCATAGATAAACAATATGTCAATGGTACCAACTCAATTGAATTCATGATCAACCTGTTTATCGATGTCCTAGTTTATCTTTATTTACCCAATAATAAAATTCTGATTAGTATCCACTATATTGTATATTAATAAGCAACCTGTAAATAAATAAATACTATAATAGTCTTCTCAATAATATAAAGAAGAAAAACATGCCAATGGGTCATGTAGAAGACATAATCCAAATTATTTTATTTCAAAAGCAAAACCCTTAAGCATGTTTCACGAAAGCCACCAATTTGCAAAAGATGTGGTCCACTTCTATGCATTTCTCTTCTGTATAAAGACTCCTTCTCATTCAATCTCCACCATTAACTCATCCTCTTTGAGCTCTAACAAGAGGGAGAGAGAGAGCGAGAGAGAGAGAAACTGACCATGCAGCCAAATTATGATAGCTCAAGTCTTAACAACATGCAACAACAAGACTACTTCCACTTAAACCACTATTACAACAACCTAAACTGTTCAACCAATAACAGTCTCAATCTCATCCCATACCCTCAAATTCAAGAACTCAATCTACAATCTCCAGCAAGCAACAACTCAACCACGTCCGATGAAGCAACTGAAGATATATTCGTCATCAACGAGAGAAAGCAAAGACGCATGGTATCTAACAGAGAATCAGCAAGAAGGTCAAGAATGAGAAAGCAAAGACACTTAGATGAGCTTCTCTCGCAGGTTGCTTGGCTTAGAAGCGAGAACCACCAGCTTTTAGATAAGCTTAACAAAGCCTCGGATAGCAATGATCTTGTTCTTCAGGAGAACTTGACTCTTAAAGAAGAAAACTTGGAGCTTCGTCAAGTTATCACATCTATGAAGAAGCTTGGAGGAGCAGGAGGAGGAGGAGGAAGCACAAGCATCCATGGAAGATATTGTTCTTCTTCATTGGATCATGAGTTGGATCAAGACTTCTCTTGTATTACAGATGATCCAAGGACTCATCATCCATCATAAGTTGTTCGTTCTTATCGAACTTTAAGTTTCTACGTCTAATCTATCTGCTTTTTTTGTATCCACAAAACTCAGGCTCATATATATCTTTATGAGCGGAGAACAAAGTGGATCTTTTATGTATTTTTCTATGGGCTAGACTTAGGTCTAGAACCGTTGAAACGTTACTTTTATAACGGTTTAACTACGTAGTACGTACCAAAGTATGAGCTTTCTTTTTCCCGCTATTTGTTATGATTTCAGTTTCGTATGATACCAAACCTAAGCTAATGAACACAAGCAACTTTAACGAGTTTCAGTCTCTAACCGATATGTCTTGTGGGACAATTCTTATTCCCAAATTCCACTAGATCAATAAAGAGTTACAAAAACCAATCACTTATAGAACGATGATGGTTTAGAAGACACCAAAAAATACAATTAGTTGCAAAACTAATATGAGTTCAACTATGTTCTCTATACGTCTCTGAATACTTGATATTTTTTTTTGTCTCTCTCTTGTGCAGCTTGAGAAACCTTGTTGCATGATCTTTTGTGGCTGAAGAAGAAAAATCGCCGTCTACAGTTGAACTAATGCACTTGTTTTAAACATTCGATCTAGTGGACTTCGTCGACTAAGTCCATAGTTTGTATGTCTTTTAACTTTGTGCAATCTGGCCCAACGTTGAACAAGTCTGATGGCTCGACCAAACCACACAGTGATCATGAATAGTGAATTGGAAGAATGCTTCTATATATCTGTTATAATCAGGATCCTGTAAGATAACTTGGAGATGGTGATATATAGATTTCTAATTTGGATATAATTTTAAAGTTATAAACAAAGAAAGAATGATTATTAGTTGAAAAGAGAATGCATATTTTAAGTATACGTGCATAAGAAAGACAAACAAGAACCACCAACTCTCCTAACCCACAGACGAAAGAGTAGCCAATTAATGTCAAGAAAATTAAATAACTCAAAAAGATCTTCGATAAATATATATTGTATTCTTCGTGAGGATCGTTCGAGGAGACTCCTTTATCGAATTCTTTTCGCCTGACGTAAAAATATATGAGGTGAAAGTGGATTGGTGAAAATTAACGTATGCCAAATAAAAGTGATCCTCTTATATGCGCATGCATTATTATTGCCTTTAATCTCGTCAGTGAATAGCATTAGCATGCCTATCACTTAACGTGGACACCTTCTCTATGTCTGATACTAGGTTTTATAGACGGGCTTCAACGGGCTTTGTTTTTTCTTAGGCTTAGTAGGCCCATAAAGTTGAACGTCTTGATGAAGTATTCCGGGGTCAAATTCTGGGCTTATCTCACTAGACATGGACATTCGGGTACGGATTGATTCTTTCGGATATCAAATTTTTCTGATCGGGCTCGAGTCTGATTCTCTCGGGTCCAGGTGAGTTCGGTTCTTATGATTAGGAACCTAAAAATAACCGGATAAATAATGTATCTAAAACGGGGTCGGATATTTGTATCCAAAGTAACTATATTGCCCTGTTTTATTCAGGTATTTTATATCTGAACTACTAAAAAGAATAAAAATAACCGAAAATATTCATTGAACACGGTTTTGTTTGAATTATCTTATTTTATTCGAAAATACACAAAAATATTAAAAAGTAACTAATATATTTTGCTACTCACTCGCAATGTCACAATACCTATAGCTATTCTGGTAATATCGAGTCTTGACCCATCACAATAAGTATACAAAGTTGATGATCATTCAATTGCATGGACCACTCAGATTGAAAATGCAATTACAGTATGCGTATTTAGATCGGTTACTAGTCCATAAAGGCTTGTTAGTACTAGGATGAGTTTTCCGTATTTCTTTACATCTTTTTTGGTTTTATAATTTTGTTATTTCACTGATTTTCTGATAGAAGTGTGACAATACAAAGTTATTTTTCCCCGGTCACTGAAATATATAAAAGAAGGTTGTATAGGAGGCTACTCAGACAATTTATCTCATATATTGCAGATTATTTATATCCAGCCATAGTTTGCTGTGTATATATATGCACTTGTAGCTATCCAGCCGTAGTAGTTAGATAAAATTACAGACCTATGTATGCATTACAGTGATGATAACTTCCAAGGTATTCAAACCAGTTTTGTCTAAAGGAGCATATCAGAAAGAAGGAACAACTCCATATCCTGTGTGGAACATTATCATTGTGGAGAAAGCTTCGTCTGCCTCCTCTGCATCCACTTCTTTCCTCTTTACAAACCGGCCTTTGATCCGTGGTCTTGTCTCTGCATACGCTTTCCCTGAAGCATATCTTACCTTGTCTTCTTCTTCTCTCTGTATCTCATGACGGTAGCTTCTCTGTAGGGTTTGTGTATTGGGTCTAGTCCCCGAGATGGTGAAATTGGCTTTTGGAATCTTCAACCATTATCAGGACTAAGTGAAAACTACTCTCTCTTTGTGTCTCTTTCACTGTGGGACGCATCAACTTATTGCATACGTTATGTCCAGTGACACATCGTGATGTTACAGATATGAAGCGTCTAGGTTGCAACTTTTGAATTATTTTCATATTATTCGCTACTATTTCGGTAAAGCTAGTTATCAACTTTTGATCTTCAAGCTCTTAAGTCTTAACCATTTGTTGCTTCACAGTTTACATCAGGTCGGCCAAGCTGACGCGGCTAACTAGAAATATCCGAGCACCAATTGGAATCTACCAAGTGGCTTCGAGTATAAAGATTAGGAAGAACATGAGCCACAAGTTGCAACAAATGGTGGGTCCAAAAGTGAATAATGAGGATGGTTATATCAACATCACCTATGTTATGTATGTTTACACAATTCAAGATACAAATCGAATAACAGAAAAAATGAAAGAAAAAGAAAATTTAAATAGCTTTTCTATCAGAAGGGGCTAACCTCACGAGCTAGTTTCAGCAACAACTCTGGGACAAGACGCTTTCTGGGAGGAGCCAATGAGTCTTTGGCCAGCGCCTCATCATCCTCGGCGTGTATCACAGAGACTATGTCATCAAAGAGTTCATCTTTACCGCCTCTTAAAGGATCCTTAAAAAAATTACACTCATGCATTAATTATAATACCAACCACTGAGCTTGAGTCTGTGTCCGTGTTACATAGTTTATGTAACTTACCTGAAGAAACAAATCTGTATGTGTTTTTCCGTTGTATAAAATAAGCTCCACTTTAGCTCCAACAGCTTGGAGAGCCTCTGCAAAAGTTTTGCTGCAAAAACAAAAAACAGGTGGTTTAAGGTGTAAAGAGAAATATCCTAGAATAATCTCAAAAAAAAGTTTGTCCAAAAATAGATTTTAAAAAGAAAAATAACTAAAATAGATTTCATTAAAGAGTGTAAATATACACTTAACTAATTTAGAATTAAAATTTAGATTTATGGAGTGCTGATGTGGAGTTGATGTTTATAATTTTAAAAAATTAAAATTAAAATTAAAATTTTCAAAATAAAAAAAGTTATTTCGAAATTTTTTCAGTATTATTTTTATGAAAAACTAAAAAAGATTATTTGAGAAAATTGACTTTTAGACGAATGTATAATTTCAAGAAAATGATAATATACCTTGCATCGGATGGTATTGAATAATCTGAGGATCCGTGGAAAAGCATTACTGGAGGCAACATAGACGCAGCTTTTCCAACAATTGGGTCTTTCAGTCTTACTTCTGGTGAGAATTTTTCAAAGGACTCTTCTCCTTCCATTATGCTACAAGTTTGGTGTTGATTCATTATAAATTTATATATAACTAATCAGACTGCGTTTAGTATTTGATTAACTGAGAATTTACCTTAGGAAAATTGAGCGATACAGGCCCCGGTTATGGAAGTGATCAACCAATTTGTATAGATTGTACCTGTTCAAGTTCAAAATGATAAGCAGATCAACTGAATATATTACCAAAAAAATCACATTAAACATAGTAAATAGTACCCTCCAGATAGTCCAAAATAAGCTTTTATCTGGGACACCCTCCAGGAGATGCTCTCTCCTTTTGATTCTTTGGTAGCTTGTTCCAATAGAGCACAAGCGGCTATATGTGCACCAGCTGATTGTCCCATCAGGTAGATCCTACAGAAATGTAGTTCAGTACCAGGGACCAAGTTGGAAGATCAAATGGTAGATAAAGTCAAAGCCACTGAGTTGATTAAACCTGTTGGGGTCACCTCCAAATGCAGAGATGTTATTGCAGACAAATGAGATTCCTTGGGAAGCATCTGTCACCATATCACTAATTGTTCCCTGAGGGAAGTTTCTGGACCAAAAGGAAGAGATTGCTTGGTAAATGCATGAAACAAATATACATTTTCAATGATCTTCAAATCCCTAAAAGCTCCAAACAGAGCTATAATGTGTTCGGTTCAGTGTGGAATATAAATAGACCACCTTAGTAGAATCTAGAGAAAGGAATATAAACACTAGGTTTAGATTGTGTGCTTTAGTTACCTGTAGTCAACGCATGCTACAATGATATCCCTTTCCGCTAGCTGCATTCCTAGGAGCGAGCCCCAAGCTTTGTACCTATATAACAGCACATCGAGTAGCAAACATGAACTCATTAACACAATACTCCATCTAGTGCAAGATGCAAGTGAAACATGGGTGACATAAGAATACAGAGCACATGGAAGGAATCTTTAAAGGAATTGTAAAAGAATGAACTTATGCATAGGAGAATGTTGTAACTCCAGTGTCCTACTTACCCAATAATCCAAGCTCCACCCGTCACAAAAACAACAACAGGCTTCATACCATCGTTGTTGCTTGGTAAGTACAGATCCAGCCTACCAAAACGTCATTCATAATGCAATACATCAGTAGTCTCAGAGATAGGTGTTAGGTGATAGGATAAGAGCAGAGGCATTAAAAACACCGCTTTAAGCCAAGTTGAAAGTAAGATTCTGGTCAGTTCAGACACAAACCTATTCCTTGGTTGATCTCCATACACCACACTCCTCCGGACTTGCGATGAGAAAAAATACAGGTATGCAACTGCACAAAACAAAAAAAAAAAAAAACTTGAGATGAGAAATATAAAGACTAAATTTCCCAGGAGATGTCCTTCCAAAAAAAAAAAAAAAAACACAAACCTTGAAGAAAGCCAGGCATAAGAAGCATAGCATAACATGTAAGAGCAAGTAACTTCATGATCCATCGATAGCCTACCCTGAACATGACTTAACAATTAAATAAATCCTTGCTCAACTGAAATTTTTTAAAAAAAGACACCAAAACACAAGTTGAAACCATATCTCCAAGGCTTTCAAGTTATCACATGTTCAATAATGGATCAACAGCACATGGGGTTAGCTTTCCTAATTAGAGCTAAGTTCCTAAATCTCACGCAACTTGCAAACAATAAGGCAGAACAGAACATAGTTGCATGGCTTTATTACAGAACACGCAACACAGTAATATAATATTAGCTAACAACACCGTGCACACAATGTTCAGAGCCAGCTAATATCTACACACCAATCACCAACTCCTCGTGCGTAATCATTAAAAAATTGAGATCAGGTGTACCCGAGGTATCGAAGAAGCTTGAAGCTAAGACCAGTGATCAGGTACGTCTCAGCCGCCGCGTGTCCGATGTCACGGCCGAACGACTGTTGCCGGCAAATCCGACGCGATCCTCCGTCCACCGGAGACTTACTGGACACTCGACGACGCAACGGTTCGGGTGAAGACGAACCGTTGGAGCCGTTAAGAAGAGTCGTTCTCTCGGAGTCCTCTGGTGTGATAACCTCCTCGATCTCCGATACCGTCGAGGTCATCGGACGAGATCGCTCCGGCTGCTGAGGCGGATGCATCTTCGCCGGGATTAGTGAAGTCAGATTCGTCGTCTCTCTCAAAAGTTTCAAAACTCTTTGCGCTCTCTGTTTCCCTTCACGGGAAGGAAATAGTTAAGACTCATATAACCAAGTAGGGCATGGGCAAAACAAAAAACAGGAATAAGAACCAAACCGAAATACTAAAACCTGGAATAGGACCAAAGTCTTCAAATACCTGAACAGTTTCAATATTTTTATATCCAAAATAACCAAATTGAACCGGAACCGAACCGAGGATTGAATGAATACTGAATATATTAATATTAATTATATATACATAATACAACTAAATATATATTTATAAATTAAAAATTTATTAAAAATATCTGAAAATAGTTGAAGAAAACTAAATTATTATTGAATACCTGAATTACTCGAAAATATCCAAATATTTTTATCTTTGATTGCTAAAGTAATCTAAAATATCTGAAATTTTTATATAAATTATTTTAATTATTCGACATTTTATCCAAAATATCTGATATTTAACCTGAATTACCCGAACTAACCAAACCGGAACATGAATCAAATGAGAAATGAAGTTTTATGGGTATTTTTCAGTTTTTAGTTTTATTATCCGAACCGAACCAAACCCAAAATTACTCAACTGAACCGAATCGAAAATATGTCAAATAGTAAATAGTTCTTCTAACCCCTATCCAATACCCAAAATATCCAAACCAAATCGAACTGATACCCGAAATGTTCGGTCTATAACCAAGAGAACCCTGAGACGGTGTCGTTTTTATAATCCATTCCTTAATTCACTCAAGTTAATTAATTATCTTCTCTTAACAAAAACCTATATACTATCATGTAATAAAACGATTAAATAGGATAAAAATGTGTATGGAAAGAAACAAAAAAAAAGGCTTATTATCCCCATAAGATTTTTGTCGTATATATTTTGGAATATATTTCAGTTTTATTGTTAATAATATTTCATTGGTTGGAGTAGTCTGATGACTTCATAGCTATTGGCTAAAGGGTTAAACTCGTGGGACCCACATATGACGAATATTACAGAAGATAACCCATCACTTTCAGAAGCTCTAGATCATGTGGCAGTGACCACCAACCACTAGAACATCCCACGAATATTTTTCTTTTCGTAAACTAATCTAGTAGGCCTGGGCATAAAATCCGGAATCCGAAATCCGAACCGAACCCGAACCAAAAAACCCGATCCGTTATCCGACCCGAAATGTAAAAATATCCGAACGGATCCTGTAGGATGATATAAAAAATATCCGAACCCGAAGTGTTATTAACCGAACCCGAACGGGTAACCCGCAATATCTGAAATTAATAGTTAATATAAATATTTTAAATAGATATAATTATTTTAAATATTCAGTTTAATCTTTATTTTGATATGATAAATACAACAAATATTAAAATATAAATAAAGACCTTAAATATATAACTAGTTATAAATAATTACTTTATAGTTTGCTCGTTAAAATAACAAGTCTATTCTATACTATAAAGTAATGCTTATTGTTTTACAAATGATGTTTGTTTTCATGATTGATTTAACATTTTATCAAAGAACTTTTTGTTGTTATTTTTGATATTTTGGATGTTTTTTGTTATTCGAATTTATGTGTGTTTAGATGCTTTTTATTTCAGTTTAACCATTATGTTTTATATGTTTAGTTTTAGTTATTATGTGTTTTACTTCAGTATAATCCGAACTGAACCCAAAAAACCCGAAACCGAATGATATATGATTACTTTACGGGTTTTAGGATGCAATACAAATTATAACCGAAACCGAAGTGATATTATCTGAATCCGACCCGTACTAATTAAATTTTAGTATGGGTACTAGAAGCCTAAACCCGAAAATCCGAAAATCTGAAAAACTCGATCCGAACGCCAACGGATACCCGAACGCCCATGCCTATAATCTAGTATGGACGCCAGAATCAAAGTAATGATTTATTCTTACTAATATATATTCTAGTTTTTTTTAAAGGCTTTCAGTATATATTCTAGTTAATAGACTATAATAGCTTCTGGTAATTGACATCTTGTTCTCAAAACAAAACAAAAAAAAACTATTTTTTCATCAAGCAAAAATTACACAAACTTGTTCTCAAAACAAAAAGAAAAGAAATTACACGAACTTAACTTTTCTGGAGAACCAAAAAATAAAGTGGAGGCACCTTTAGCCACACGTGTTGTCACGTCTTGTCCATCATTTTGAATGAAACAAGATTCTGGAGTTTCTTTTACAAAAATCAACACACATACAAAAAAACAAATACTACTTTCATAAAACCACAAAAGTTTTATAGGTTCACCTAATTTTAGGTTTTAAAATACTTTTTTTTTCTTTTGAGAAATTCTTAGGTTTTAAAATACTTCTTATACTCGCATTTGATGATAGTGTTTCAGTCAACATTTTAAAATCTTATTTTTTTAGACCATATCCAATGACACACTATATTTTGCTTTATAATTTATATTAAAATAGAGTAATTTTACTATAGAGTAATTTTTTTTTCAAAAGTTTACTCTATAATAAAGTTACTTTATTATAATATTTACTCTATAATAAAGTTACTTTATTATAATAATATTTTAAAATAAGATAGATTTGTGCGATTAGACCTTATTGAAATACAAAATAGAGACAACTCAAATAAACTTTATTATGATGCAAAACATGAATAAAAAAAGAATTTTTAGATTGTCTTCAAAATCAAAATAATTTTAAATTGATATTCATAAAAGGAAAGAGAAGCTGCCTACGGTAGCAAAGTTCTCTAAACATTTAAACAATACACAAATTTATAGAGTATTAATCATGATAGGAACTCTAGATGTATGGATTTATGGTCTTCACTTGATTGTTTGGACCTTTGCTCTAATATATTATAGAATAAAATATAGATAAATTTCACCTTTTTACTCTATATTTGGAGTGAAAAATGACATTTTTTATATTTTATATTCACTCTATAATAGAGTAAATTTATTATAGAGTAAACCATTGACGCAAAATTACTTTATAATAAAATTACTCTATTTTAGTGTAAATTATAGAGGAAAATACAGTGTGTCATTGGAGATGTATTTAGAGGATTACACATATAAATCTTCCAAGTGTTAACCTGAGATATCATCAAAAAAGGGAAAAGAAACTAATTACTTGATAAGGTTGAAGAGACTAACTTATCCATATGGAAACCAAAGCAAAGCCTTTTTATATAAGATAAGACTTTGTTGTGGTCATCAACTATATATAGATATATCACCATCTATCTTCTTCAGAATTTCTTTGTGGCCATTCTTTAATCTGTTTTGCAATCCTCAAAAGCTTAAAAGAATCATGGCGTCTAACTTTTTGCTTCCTTGTACTTCTATTTGCGTTCTTTTGATAGTACTTGTTTTATTGCTATGTCTATCAGTCGCATTTGCTGAACGACCAGAAGAAGAATCGATCATTTGTCCTTATAACGACAAGGGATGTCTGAAATATCTGAATGAATTTGCAATGGAGCATGTCAACCAGTTTGAAGAGGTCATAGCTTCTCTAAAGAAAGAGTTTCAAGTTAGGCACATGAGCCGGGATGGGATTCACTTGCCACATAAAGAATATATACACATGGTAGAGTTCTTTCACTTGTAATACTATCTAATGTGCCTTGTTCTCACATGAGTTTTTGTGTGTTAACTAATGTACACACATGCATATATATACGAACATAGAATTGATTGTTTCTTTCATGAGCTTTCTTGTGTTGATTTTACTCAAGTATGGACTGTGACCTCTGTTGTTACAAAACCTATGTAACGAGAGATTACGTGTGTAAAGAAACAAGACCAGCAACTCAAAACAATCCGTATCAAAGATCAATGATGAGGTTTAAACCAAGTTTTACTTTATAAATCAAGTTATATTACACATTGTTATATTTATATATTAACGGAAAAGCAAACAGCTTTAAAGCTTAATTACAATTTTCATCATCACCGGAGTTTATACTGTGAATCCACGTAGATTACTCAGAGAGTTCCCAACATCATGCCCTTATAATCTTTTTAACCTTCTGTAGAAAACTTAGTTAAAAGATTTTTTTTATTGATATTTAGTTGAGAGGTTTTATTACTAAAAGTTCTAATAATTACTCAATTGATAATGTAAATCTATTTGTTTTTATTTATTAATTAAAGAATTATGTAGGGATGAGTATTCAAATATTGGATCAGGTTCAGATCATATATTTGGAATATCATGTATTTCGAATCTAGAAAAATTGGTAGTAATCAGATAATTTAAAATTTTGAATTGGAGTCCGCTTAGTATCTTTTGGATTCGGATTACTTCAGGTATATCCAGAAAACTTGAAAAATTAGATCGATATAGTTCGAATACACTTGTTATAATCTAAATACGTAAAAAATAATCAATTTTTTTGTGAAATATCCTGCTCATATTTGATTTTTTATATCCAAAATATCTAAGAGGTTAAAGAGTAATTTGAAAATATATGATTTATCTAAATAATATTCAAAATTTTAATTATAAATCTTGATATTTGAATTATTATAATATTAATTATTAATATTTTCAGATATAAATATATGCTTTGAATATCCGTAATTTTCGGGTTAGATTAAGTTTGGATGCAATTCTTTGGATATGGAAAATCATGTACCGAAGATCTATGTAAGTTGGACTTGGATTCGATTGGGTCCGGATCCCATCAGTTTCCTATAAGACCTTTACTTTCGTTTAAATTATCTAATGGTTTGAAAGGCCTTTTAAGGCCCATATATAATTATATGACGGATATAGAAGCAAGTTTTCGGTTCAGACCCAGTTTAATCCAAACCGAACCAATGTGATCGTCTACGTGGAAGCTGTTACGCCACAATAGTGTACTCTTGTTATTTTTAGTTAGTTAAAGGTTCCTTTCTTAACTTGTTTTTATTGGGTTTTAGAGCAATTTATAATTCTTTTGATCGCTTTTGCTTGCTTACACAAAGCTCTGTCGGTTACTGAGCTGTAGGGTTACCATGTTTAGGTCTCTGATTCGGACACGATCACACTCATCCTCTTCTCTCGTCACCATGTCGTGAGTTCTTCTTCTTAGGCTTCTCTAATTCCCTTTAGAATCATCTTCGTCCAATAAAGCATTGATCTTTGCGGTTTATTTAGATTCTGTCTTTGATCAGTTCCTATTGATTCGTTAATCAAAAAAAATTCATTTTGTGGGCATTGGCTCTGCCCCAGTTGTTTATTTTTTACTGCTACATTGTGTGGTTTCTTCATATATTCATGGATTACATTGTGATTGATTTTATGATGATCTTTGTCTCGGTGTGACAGTTCAATCACTCAGAGAGGAAATGCAAGGCCTTTTTCTGAAGCTGCTGGTTCACATTCTAGAGATAAGGTGACCCTTTTCATTGCGTTTTGAGTTTGATTTGACCTTGTGATAAGAGATTTCTTCAAATCCGTTTGCAACTTCAGCAAAGTTAGTTAAGAATATGGAGTCAAATGAAACAAGAGTTTAGATATTCATGTGTTTATGGACTTTCGTTCCTGTGTTTGTTTCTCAGTTACAGATATCCTTTGGTTGTTTTGACATTGTTCACAAACTCTCTCTCTCTCTCTGCTCTTTGAACCTATCAAATTGGTTTTGAGATTGTTACTTTTGTCTTGAATACAGATATTGGTTTTGGGAGGAAATGGTTATGTAGGTTCACATATATGCAAGGAGGCACTTAGACAAGGTTTCTCTGTATCCAGTCTTAGCAGGTAACCAACCGTATCCCTTTTTTTTTTCGTTTTCTAAACGTGATTGTTGCTCATATACCATCTCTTCACTGTTTATTAGATCTGGAAGATCTTCTCTGCA
Organism: Moricandia moricandioides; assembly: GCA_905132885.1. Taxonomy (NCBI): domain Eukaryota; kingdom Viridiplantae; phylum Streptophyta; class Magnoliopsida; order Brassicales; family Brassicaceae; genus Moricandia; species Moricandia moricandioides. The sequence goes on from CAJHQQ010001149.1 coordinate 57,357, forward strand.
TGATTCATGGGTCAATGATGTTACCTGGCATCAAGGTATTCCCAAACACACGTTTCACTTTGTTCATCATTTAAAAAAAAACAAAAGACTTCAATGAATGACATTGGTTTATGTTTTCTTCTGAGGTGATTTGCTTTCACCGGATTCTCTGAAGCCTGCACTAGAAGGAATAACATCTGTGGTAATGAATCTTCTGAAAAAGTGACTTCATCTTAAACATCTTTTCAACCAGCATCTCATATGGGAACTTTTGTGCAAGATTTCATGCGTTGGTGGTTTCGGTTCAAACTCACACATGGTCCAAATCAACGGAACTGCAAACATTAATGCTGTTAAAGCTGCTGCAGAAGGAGGTCATATGTTTTCATAGACATTCTTTGTTTGAACGATTTAGTTTTCCACTACAAAAACATAGATACTGACAAGAAAAAGAAGCTTCTCATGTTATGTTACAGGTGTGAAGAGGTTTGTGTATATATCAGCTGCGGATTTTGGTATCATAAATAACTTGATTCGAGGGTATTTCCAAGGGAAGGTACTTCTTCTTCTTCTTCTTCGTCTTTTTCGGCTTAGTTCTTTGTTATTTCTTATCTCATTGATCCATCTATCAATCTATTTGCAGAGAGCAACTGAAGCTGAGATTTTGGATAAATTTGGAAACAGAGGTGTGCAAATGTTGTCACTTTTATTTAAAACTCATTTGATACATATGTGTATGCTTCACTGAATAAGCTTGTGTTCTTAGGAACGGTTCTAAGGCCAGGATTCATACACGGGACTCGTCAAGTTGGTAGTATAAAGCTGCCACTTAGTCTCATTGGAGCTCCTCTCGAAATGGTAAACGAAGATTTGCATCAATCTTCAATGTCAGATCAAAGTCTTAAATCTTTTTTGCCAAAACTTTTTATCATTACAGGTTTTGAAGCTGTTTCCAAAAGAAGTGACGAAAATTCCTCTGATCGGACCGCTGTTAATACCTCCGGTTAATGTAAAAACCGTGGCAGGAACTGCGGTAAAAGCTGCAGTTGATCCGGACTTTGCCTCTGGAGTCGTTGATGTTTACCAGATTCTTCAACACAAAACTCCTCCATCTTAACAATGTCTTGTTCTAGTTTGTGTTTGTTTCTACGGATTGTTAGACTTTGTGACGAGTGTAGCCACGGTCTCTGGTTCTACCACCAATAGACTATGGTATGTTTTTGGATATTACAAATGGGAAAAATAAGTAAATTTCGAAAATGAAGCAGTTTGATTAGGACTAGGAGGGATCTGGATATCTGAGAAATTTAGAGTATTCAATTTCGTCGTATCCATGATATTAGTATTCGAATCCGTATTTTCTGTGTATTTGGAGATTGAATATCGGTTTACACATTATGATATCCGCGGATATATGAATTTGGTTTAGATTCGTAAAAATAATTAAAAAAATAGAAATTATTTTTAAAAATAAATTTTCAAAAAAAAATAATACATAAATTAAAAGTTTTATAATTTTTTATATATATATTTGAAAATAATATTATTAAATTTAGAAATATAGCATAATAAAATTAATTTTATGTATAAATATTAATATACTCAAATATAATTATTAATAAAATTAATTTTTTATATATTTAACAAACATGAATCTAAATATCCAAACCTAAAAGTTAGGATCCGGTTTGGAGGGTCAATATTTTATTTTAGGATCAATAAGACCCATGCCTAAGCTTGAAGCATCGTGCTATTAAACCAACCGGTTATACCGGATTAAACTATAACCGGTTAAAAAGTGACACTCGTTCCTTGGTTCACATTTTCTCGGGAAAAAAGAAGTCTAAAAAGCTTTCCCTCGGATAAAGTCTGTAGCTTTGGTAACATCTCGAACGTCTTCTTCAAAACGCGTATCGATGTGATCTCCAACATCGCTTCTTCTTCAGATATCAATTTCCATTGCTTTCAGTTCCCAAACTCCTTTTTTCGTCCTTACAATCGAGGTTTTGAATGTTGGTGGGTTTCGTTAAAGTTTCTCTCTTTTGTTTTTTTTTGTTTTGTCTGAATCGTCTATGTCTTCTCCTGTTATGAATAACTGATCACCATTCATGAGAATTTTCTTCTGCATTTTTGTGTGTTTTGGTATTCTGTGCTATGTATATGTATCATCACCATTGATCCAATTCTATCTATGAATACCCTTTGGAATCATATTGAGAATCAAAGCTCCAAAGATCTTAAATGGTTATGATCTTAATTTTTAAGTATATGATTTGATCTGTCTTTGTATTTACTTCTTTTGTGTATATGATTTGCAGCATTGTTTGCTTGGTCACATTGTTGTAAATTGGGGAGATTTTTGAGTTTGTGGTTTAACTTAACCAATGTTTGGTCTTTTCAGGTTAGTTAAATGGAAAAGAAGAGAACAGATGACAGTGAACCTGTCCCTGTAGTTGTACCGGTTGATAGATTTGGGTTTCTGAAGCAAGAACATGGCAACTCTCCTCAACATTTCATCAAAACTAGATCATCTACTAACTATGAAAAGTATGTCTCAATTGTTATTTGTTGAGAAATCAGTATATATTTGACCATGAATGCTTAATTCTTTAGGGAGGAGAGAAGGGTGACAAAATGGAGGAAGATGATTGGAACTGGAGGTAGTGATTGGAAGCATTACGTTAGAAGAAAACCTCATGTTGTCAAGAGACGAGTTCGAAAAGGGATCCCTGATTGCTTAAGGGGTCTAGTTTGGCAGTTAATCTCCGGAAGTAGAGACCTTTTGCTTATGAATCCTGGTGTTTATGAGGTAGTACTAACCTCCTTGTTTTTGGTTCTGATATGTTTCATAACCCTCTCTCTCGTTTTCATTGTAGCAACTGGTGGTTTATGAGACTTCAGCATCAGAACTCGATATCATTCGAGATATATCCCGTACTTTCCCATCACATGTTTTCTTCCAGAAGAGACATGGACCAGGCCAAAGATCATTATACAATGTTCTTAAAGCATACTCTGTCTATGACAGAGATGTCGGATACGTTCAGGGAATGGGGTTCGTAGCGGGGTTGTTGCTTCTTTATATGAGCGAAGAAGATGCCTTCTGGTTATTAGTTGCATTACTCAAAGGAGCTGTTCACTCCCCCATGGAAGGATTGTATCAGGTGAGAAGCTGTCTTTACTCTAGATGATGATAGCTACTTGCCTCTTTAATTACGTTAGTTTGAAAGTGATAGAGCTGCTTTAGTTGATTGAAGGATAGTAAGAAAGTGACGCAAAGTCAAATATAAAAAAAAATCCTTTGCTTCATGAATTAGTTTATGGCTGCTTTTTCAAATTCTCTGCCAACTATCCTGTGGAGACTTTTTATTCCGATTAGTGTCTTCAAGATTAGATGATTAATTCTCTGTGAAGTGCTTCTTGCTGAAGTTATATCATAGTAGCTATTTAGAACATTTTGCTTGAAAACATAATGATTCTTAATGATCTATTTGAGTTGTGTAAATGTAGGCAGGGCTTCCTCTTGTACAGAAATATCTGTTACAGTTTGATCAGTTGGTAAGAGAGCTAATGCCAAAACTAGGAGAACATTTCACTCAAGAAATGATCAATCCGAGTATGTATGCAAGCCAATGGTTCATAACTGTCTTTTCCTACTCGTTTCCTTTTCATTCTGCCCTGCGAATCTGGGATGTGTTTCTAGCAGAGGTAAACCAAAAACAAAATCAACATCATATAGTCTCAAAAGTCTCTTTCATTTCTCCAGTGTTGCATCATTTCCTTTTTTTTTGACGGTGTAGGGTATAATTATTGTGTTCAAAGTGGGTTTAGCATTGTTAAAGCATTGCCATGATGATTTGGTGAAATTGCCATTTGAGGAACTTATGCATGCTTTGAGAAATTTCCCTGAAGATGCTATGGATCCTGATACTTTGCTTCCATTGGCTTACTCCATCAAGGTTCTTGTCTTTTCCTTACCCAAAGACTAAAAAGCTATCTCTTTTATGAATCTAGAAGCTATATGAAGTAATTGGTTGGGACTTGTGGAGACCAAAGAGATGCTTGGAAATTGAATCTATAGTTTTCTTATAATAATCTTCAGGTAGCAAAGCGTTTGGAAGAAATGAAACAGGATGGTGAGAAGGCTGTAGCTAAACCGGCCCAAACGGACAACCCGGTTCAGCAATAGTATTTGATAATCTTGAGCCCCATGGTCTCTTAATTATTGATTTCATTCAGTCTCATTCTCCTTTGCAACTCATGTGTGAAGAAAGTATAGTTGTTTTTCTTTCTTCTGTAATAGAATTTCCATTCCAAGAAAATCAAACTTTCTAGTTTCTCCCTGCATGATTTTTTTGTGCGTGTGTTTAACTTGCTTCTGTAACGTCTTAAGTCAATGTATTTCATATTCTCAGAGTGTAAATGTAATTGTAAAACAGATACTATGAGAAACTCTTATATGATTTCAGTTTGATGAACCCGTTTGTCACTATGTACTTGCAATTGCTTGGAATAGAGGATCTTTAGCTCAAAAAAGTCACAGCAACGGCTCACTGAGAGCTATTCGTGTTTATCACTGGTGTTTTATGTGAATCATTGCCTTTTGCTTTATGTTTAGTGTTGTATATAGTAAAGTAATGCCTCCACTTTTGGTAGACTTCTTATGATTTGCGTTTTGTGTCTATCTGAGTGTTGGATTTTGATTGCAGGCTACTTCTGGACTTGGTAAGGCCACGCTGCATTTGCTCTTGCAGAGAAGGGCTTTCACGTCGTTCTTGGTAATTCATTCATGACAGGTAAGTCTTGTTTTCATCACTTTTAGACATGGATAGGACATGCACTTTATGCTCAAGTGATGAAAAACAGCTCCTGTCCCTTCACGGGTCGTCAACGTTGCATCTTTCACACATCGTTAAGGAGCTGAATCTTCCGTAGATGCAAAGTTATTTTAACATATCTCTCTTTTAAGTAGTTGAATCATGTCATGTGTTTGATATGATTCTGGATTCACATAGCACCCCAGCGTACACTCCTATTCGTTCTCTTCTGATAAAAGTTGTAAGATTCCACGAGCTTTTTCATTTCTTAATAACACGATATGTTTGCCAAAAATAACAAACCCTACGTCACATATTTCTATGTACACAAACCCCACGACACATATTTCTATTTACAAACATAGAGTTCGCTCTATATTGTTAAAAACTAAATCAAATGCAGCAACCTTTCACTCCTAATCTATTCTTTCTTCAACGTTTGGAATAGGTTTTGTTTCAAGTATTTGTGGTTACCTGAATCATTTAGGATCTCTGGTGAGTTACTTCTGATACTATGTAAGCATCCATTAATGAGAGTTTTCTACTGAATCCTAATGAACATTTTTTTTTTCTTCAGAAAATGATTAAAGACGTGATGGAGGGTTTACGTTTTGTATGGTCACCTAGTTCTTGGAACATGTTTCTTTGGGGTATCGCTCTCGATTCTTCCTACTTGAAATTGCTTAGAGCAAGTATCTTTGGCTCAAAATCTACTCCCAATTCTAGCTCCCTCGAGCCAAAGATTGTTGGATCTCCAAGACCTATTTGTGTTATCACTGGTGTAAGTAAAGTAAAATTGTGCTATCTTCTTGCAATTTTCAAGAACTAGTGTTGGATTTTTATTGCAGCCTACTAGTGGAATTGGTAAGGCCACTGCATTTGCTCTTGCAGAGAAGGGTTTCCACGTTGTTCTTGGTAATGCTTCCTAAAGTGTTAATATATATTTGTATTCTTCATTTAAATGTGCTGACATCTTTCTTGATTCTTTTTTTTGTTTTCAGTTGGAAGGTCACCTCAGCTTCTTTCAGAGGTTATTTTACAATCCATTTTGTTTTGAATCAAATATATTCTCTCTTTCTTTGATGCAAGAATCATTTTCTTGGCTTATTATGACAGACTTTGCAAGAAATCAAAAGCAAGCACAAAGATGCCCTACTCAAATCTTTTGTAGTTGACATGTCTTCTTTTTCAACAATCTTCAGTTTTAAAGATTCTCTAGAGCAATGGCTATCAGACCAAAAGTTACCTTCTTCAATTCAGCTTTTAGTGAACAATGCTGGGATCATGGCAGTTTCTAGTCGACCACTCATCAATGGCTATGACAGGTAAGTTTTTGTAATTCTAAAAATATTGGCCTATGGATATTTGAATATTCTAAAACTGTTTTGTCAGGATGATGGCTACAAACTATATTGGTCCATTCACTATGACAAAACTTCTTTTACCACTTCTGAAAAACAGCTCTGTGCCTTCACGGGTGGTTAACGTTGCTTCTTTCTCACATCGTTATGGTGAATATATAGTTTCATAATTCACTAATGGATGGACCTATCAGCTAAGTGAAACTGATAATCTTGTTACTTGTCTATGTAGCTTCTATTGGGAAGCTTGACAAGGATTATGTAACTGGAGAATATTTCACCACACTCGACCAATATCCTCATGCTCATGTCTACGAGTATTCTAAATGTAAGCTTAAAAGATTCATTTATATAGTTCTATATGCTTCCTTGGGAACTGATGAGTTTATATATGTTTCTTGAATATAGTATGCCTTCTACTTTTCTCATATGAATTGCACAGACAGCTTCGCCTCAAAGACGACTCACACCATGTCTCTGTTATGTATGCATGCTTCCTATATTACTGTTACTGTCTCTGTCTTTCACTGTTTTGAAGATTATGGTTTGCTCCATACATGCAGAGCTGCAGATCCTGGATTTGTGAAAACAAATCTGCTGCGTGAGTTTCCTAAATATGTATCTGCTTCTGCGTTTCTCTTTTGCAACGTTATTGGCCTCCTCAAAACCCCTGATGAAGGAGCTGAATCTTCTGTCGATGCAGCTCTAGCTCCACCGGTTAAGAAAACATATTAAATTTGTATTATAAATACATTATTTTATGTGATTATCATTTTTCATTAAACCAACAGTAGTGCAATAAACCCTCTTCTTGAAATAGAAAATTTATAGAAAATTTTAAAATATATATTTTTATGAAATAATTTTTTGGAGGTCAGAAGTATAGTATATATTAGTATGGTACTGTTTTAAGTGTCCTCATCTTTTTTTTTACAACTACTAATGCAGGAAACATCAGGTGTTTACTATTTTGGAGGAAAAGGAAGGACTATTAAATCATCAAAAGCTTCTAGAGATCACAGACTTGGTAAAGAACTTTGGGAAACTTCTTGTGGTTTGTTCGATCAGCTGCAGTCATATAACGACTAAATCTAAGACTACGTTCAAGATCATTAGCATCTTATTAATGACCAAACTTATTGTTATTTGTACTACTGGTTTTGCAACTAATAATAAGGAGCACATTTTAAGATTCATGTTTATTTATAGTAAGTAAATGGTGATACGCATGGTTCATGTTAGTTCTTTTAAGTTTATATTAACTAAGTTCTTTTAAAGAACTTTCTCCCAAAACGTTAGTTCTTTTAAGTTTTAACAATCTTTCTAATGTTCGTTTATTAATAATTTTGTTAAAGTTTATGGTATGCAAGATTAATTTAGATTTGGCAGACTAATCTTCTTTTCTCTTTTGTTTGTGAGTTTTTTGTTGAAAATTTTATTTACTGTCACTTTTTTTAGTTTTTACTTTTATGCTTTGCACTTATTAATGGTTCCACTTCTAAAAATCAGTATAGGCGGCGCCTAGACCCCCGCCTAGACGGCAACTTGATTCTATATGAAACTAAAATATTACCGTGTTGTACCGATTTTAAGATTCAAATCGATTTAAACTTTCGAAATCGGTTAAAAACACGACCAAAATTTGTCTAAATATATTAGTTTAAGCAATAATGTTAGTATAAATCCACAAATTTGTCTAATTTCTTTTGTTTTTCATATCTAATTTTGATAATTTATCATAATAATTTTATATTTTAATTTAAAAACTAAAATATTTCATATAAATGTCATATACATATAAAATTAATTCACAATTCGTTAATGCCTAGGTCGAATAATTCGCATAGTCGTTAATTCTCTATAAAACGTCTAGTTACCACCTAGCCATTTTTTGAATATTGGTTCCACTATTATGATTGTATACATATTTGTAATGTATTTTATACAGTCACATAATTCTACAAGAGCTTTTGTTCCTCACCTAATCAAATACTAAGATGCAATTTAGTTTAGCCTCATCAGGACTGAAGGAAACGAAAAGTGAATACAAGATATAGTTTCTTTCTTTCTTTTCTCTATTTGATGAACCCGTTTTGTCAAGATCCACAAAACCAGGCTTCTCGAGATCATGGTGATTGTTGAATCCAAATTTGAATCTCACTCTGTCCAACCTCAATGGAACGTGACCAGGTGATTTGCTCGAGGGTGCAAAGATAAAATTTTACGTGAAAGAAACAAATATCTCTATATTAACACTGCAACAACCTTTCACTCCTAAACTTCTTTCTTCAATGTTTGGTTAAGGTTTTGTTTCAAGTATTTGCGGTTACCTGAATCATCTTGGATCCATGGTGTGTTACTTTTGATACTATGTAAGCATGCATATCCATTAATGAGAATTCCTTCAACTGAATCCTGATAAACAGTTTTATTATTTTATTTTCAGAAAATGATTAAAGACATGATGGAGGCTATACGTTTTGTATGGTCACCTAGTTCTTGGGACATGTTTCTTTGGTGTATAGCTCTCTTTTCTTCCTACTTGAAATTGCTTAGAGCAAGTATCTTTGGCTCAAAAACTACTCCCAATTCTAGCTCCCTCGAGCCAAAGATTGTTGGATCTCCAAGACCTATTTGTGTTATCACTGGTGTAAGTAAAGTAAAATTGTGCTATCTTCTTGCAATTTTCAAGAACCAGTGTTTGATTTTGATTGCAGCCTACTAGTGGAATCGGTAAGGCCACTGCATTTGCTCTTGCAAAGAAGGGTTTCCACGTTGTTCTTGGTAATGCATATGCATTGCTTCCTAAAGTGTTAATATATATATTTGTATTCTTCATTTAAATGTGCTGACATCTTTCTTGATTTTTTTTTTGTTTTCAGTTGGAAGGTCTCCTCAGCTTCTTTTCAAGGTTATTTTACAAATTTATGTTTGTTTTTGATTTGATGCAAACATGTTCTCTCTTTCTTTGATGCAAGAATCATTTTCTTGGCTTATTATGACAGACTTCGCAAGAAATCAAGAGCAAGAACAAAGATGCACAACTCATATCTTTTGTAGTTGACATGTCTTCTTTTTCATCAATCTTCGGTTTTAAAGAAACTCTAAACCAATGGCTATCAGACGCAAAGTTACATCCTTCGATTCAGCTCTTAGTGAACAATGCTGGGATCATGGCTATCTCTAGTCGACCAACCATTGAAGGTTATGACAGGTAAGTCTTCTCTTTCATCACTTTTTTTACAATGTATTGGACAATGATTTTGACATTCTAAAACTGTTTTGTTAGGGTGATGGCTACAAACTATATTGGTCCATTCACTATGACCAAACTTCTTTTGCCACTTCTGAAAAACAGCTCTGTGCCTTCACGGGTCGTGAACGTTACATCTTTCACACATCGTTATGGTGAAATATAATGCATATACGAGCCTTCGGGCCCAGAACCTCTTAGTCATTCAAGAAAAAAATATATATACTGTTATAAATTTCACAAATGGATGGAGCTATCATAAGAGTCCAGCTAAGTGAAACTAATATCTTGTTCCCTGACTCTGTAGCTTCTATTGGGAAGCTTAACAAGGATTATGTAACTGGAGAACATTTCAAGACATACAACCAATATCCTCATGCTCATGTCTACGAGTATTCTAAATGTAAGCTCAAAACATTCATATACATAGTTCTATATGCTTTCCTTGGGAACTGATGAGTTTATGTTTCTTGAATATAGTATGCCTTCTACTTTTCTCATATGAATTGCACAGACATCTTCGCCTCAAAGATGATTCACACCATGTCTCTGTTATGTATGCATGCTTCCTATATTGTCTTAATCTGTTACTCTTATCTTTTTTCACTGTTTTGAAGATTATGTTTTGTGCTCCATAAATGCAGAGCTGCAGATCCTGGATTTGTGAAAACAAATCTAATGCGAGAGTATCCTAAATATGTATCTGCTTTTGTGTTTCTCTTTTCAAAAGTTATTGGCCTTCTCCAAACCCCTGATGAAGGAGCTAAATCTTCAGTTGATGCAGCTTTAGCACCACCGGTTAAGACAACTTTTGCTCTAAAAATGCTTTTTATATATATCAATATGGAACTTTTTTTAAGTGTCTTCATCTTCTGATTATGCAGGAAACATCAGGTGTTTACTATTTTGGAGGAAAAGGAAGGACCATTAAATCATCAAGAGCTTCTAGAGATCATAAACTTGGTAAACAACTTTGGGAAACTTCTTGTGGTTTGTTTGATCAGTTGCAGTCATATAACGACTAAATCTAAGACTCGCTTCAAGATCATTAGCATCTTATTAATGGCCTAAATTATTGTTAATTGTACTACTAGTTTTGCAACTAATAATAAGGAGCACATTTTAATATTCATGTTTAAATACAGTAAATGGTGATAAGCTTGGTTCATAAAGTGTTAGACCATCATTAACCCTAGAAACCCACTTGGTTTTAAGAAAATAAAAATTAAACCAATCGCGAGCCGCCACGTGTTAGTAAGGTCCGTAAACATTACTAAAACTCTCAAGTATCGATCCTTATTTGACATCTTTGGCAACCGATTTTTTTTTCAAAAAAGTGAGACCCACCATGGAACTTACCATTAAGAAACTCTTCAGTAACTTGGGTTAATGATGTCTTTAGTTCTTTAAAGTTTACATTAACTAAATTCTTGATGTATCAGTACTTTCTCCCAGAATCTTAACTCTTTTTAAGTTTTAGAAATATTTTTTGCTGTTCGTTTATTAATAATTTTGTTAAAGTGATCATGGTATGCAAGATTACTTTTAATTTATATTTGCCAGTCTAATTTTGTTTTCTCTAAGCTTTTTTTCGAAATTATATATTCTATATGGTCGTGTTTTTCTCCCTGCATCAATCAGTAATTGGGTCTGGTCTCTGTGAATATGGATGATCTTTATAAAATATCTACCATTATGACCATTTTCATGGTTATATACATTCTTATAATTAATGTTATTTTAGACAATCACATAGTTCTACCAGAGCTTTTGTTCCTCACCTAATCAAATACTAAGTTGAAAATTAGTTTAGCCTCAGGACTGAAGGAGACGAAAGTGAATACAAGATAGTTTTAGTAAAGTCGTCTACGTTTATTTCTAACCGAACAAACAGAACACTTAACGTGTGTTTTCGAATGTAAATGGTACTTATCGTAACTGTGTACTTTAGTTTAGGTCATGATATTGTTGTGGCCTATCAACTAATCAACATGTCTCTTGTAAGAGAGCTTCAACACTTTTTACGTTGATATTCGGTGTAGTTTGTGTGTTTTTCTCTCAGTCTTTTATAAGTTTTTTTGAACTAGTTTTCTCTAAGACATATAGTTAAATCCAACACAATTAAACGTGAGTGTGTTTGCTTCCCAACAGCTCATTCTACTTGATAAACATTTGTTCTATAAAGGATTTTTTTATGTCGTGAACACACTTTTTGTTCTGACCAATAGAAAAAAAAGATGTTCCAGGTTAGCATAACAGACCAAATGCTGCTCCAGTACTCCTATTCGTTCTCTTTTGATAAAGATTCTAGGAGCTTTTTTCTTTTAATTAACATGATGAAATAAAGCATGGTCTCATATTCACGTGGCCGCAAAATGAAGCTTAGTGAATGCTTTTAAATTCGGATTATTTAACAATCTAAAGTCTATTTATCACTAGACCATTACCTTGTAGTTTCCAACAGCTACTTTAGTTTATTAATAAAACGAAAAGTGTGACAAAAGCTTATGGAAATTAACTAACCAAAAAAAAAAATTAACTAACCACCCAACGTTACATATTTCTATTTACAGCCATAGACTGTATTAAATAAAACTAAAAACATATATAATGGAATATTAAATTATTAGAAGACATAGATACCATATAATATCTACATGTACATCACTGATATTTTCAAAGAGTTGTCTTAATAAACAGAAGAGGCGAGAGAACCACACACAGAGTTATATAATATCCTCTATCCCTACCTAAATTGACAAGTGGAGTCCTCGATAGCCAATAAGAAGCTACCGACATAAGGCGAAACTGATCGTACCACTACGCGTTGCCCACGTGATTTATAGGTTTCGTATTTAATAACCACTATCCGTATCCGATCCAGGGTTTGCTATTCGCTCCGAAAAACGATATCCGGAGGTCCAAATTCAAATCCGGATAGTAAAATTTCAGGTCCGGATATTTAGATTTGGATTCAGACTCACTATATATTTTTAAAATATTTATAAATATAAATATAATTATATTTATAATTATATATTATATACAATCTTTATATAAATAAATAAATTTCTTTTTATTAAATTTCAATGTTTTTTCAATTTTTTTATAAAAATAAATTTAAATAGAATAAATAAATAGTAAATTAGTTAGTTTTTATTTAATTTTAAAATTTTAGTTTTATTTTTTTTAAACGATATCCAAATTTTAGTTTGATTATCTGGAAAATCCAAATCCGAATCTGAATTTGGATAAGAATTTTACGGATCCAGATCTAGATATCCTCAAATATTCCAGATATCCGATCTCTTCCACCTCTCTAGTGAGATATGAGTACAAGTAAACACCACACAAGTATCTCCATGTGGCCTTTAAATACAAACCCTAAGCTCACGTCTCTTCTCATCAATCAATAAACAAAAAACACAACATTTTATAAAAAAAACAAATGGCAGACAACAAACAGAGCTTCCAAGCCGGTCAAGCCGCTGGTCGTGCTGAGGTCTCTTTCTCTCTTTTAACACTTTGATCAGATAAGGTTGCTGCGGTTGGAAATACAAACGTGACTAAGTATAACCATTTATGAGAATTTTGAAACAATCACAGTTTTTAAATTAGAAATGTTATTTAGATCTTCCTTGAACCAATAAAAAAAAACGTATTGTATTGAAGCAGTAAGTAGATTTTATTGTTTTTGTTAACCTTTTTTTATCACACTATTCAACATAGTTTATATTTTCCAAGTGAAATCTTTCTGTTTTTTTGGGGCATATTACATACTATCTCCTTTGCTATTTTCAGTCTACATACAAATCTTTAAAGTTTTAACAGTTTCTTGAATTTCATTGTGGTTCTTAATCAACTGAATTTATAATTAATCTCGTGTGGACAATGGTGTGTGTGTGTGTCTAAACAGGAGAAATCTAATGTGCTGATGGACAAGATCAAGGATGCTGCTACCTCAGCTGGAACGTCTGCCCAAACCGTAAGCGATCCTTTGACAGAGATCATAATATAAATATACAGTCTCTAATAATGTACATTATTGTTTATAGGCGGGACAGAAGATAACGGAGGCAGCAGGTGGAGCTGTTAATCTCGTGAAGGAGAAGACCGGCATGAAATGAAACTGGGACTTTTCTTTTAATCAATAATTGTTGTGGTTTTTAAATAAAAAATGTGGAGTTCTAATTTCATGAGTCTCTTCAATTTTAGTGTTTGAATTAATGTTTAATCCCTTCAAGTGTATGTTCATGTTTTAGTTTCCCGTTAATGAACCATCTGATTTAAAGCTTTAAGTCGAACAATTTATCTTAATTCTTATTCATGCACTTGCAAGCTTCAAAGACCTACTAGCTACATTCATAGATTAATGTACTGAGTTTCTGGTTGAATAGGTTTATGAGTTACAGAATCCGTACTTCAATTTCAAGGAAAACTTTCTTAAAAAATATATACCCAAGGACGTTGCGGACATGTGAAAATACTGATCTACCAAAACTATACATCAATTTTTGGACTATTGGGTAACGTTTAGAAGTCTGACACCCAGAAAAATATTCTAAAATTTTTGGAGGTAATGGTTAAAATTAATAAAATTTTAAAATTTTCAAAATAGAAATTTGATTTCAATTACTGTTTTCATCTATTTTGTGAGTTTTAAAAAATCCAATATAAAAAGAGAATTTTAATTTCCCTAATGTTACATACTTAGCAACATGGACTAATTAATTAACCGCTAAGCAAAAACAAAGATTTACATTTATATTTTTTTCTGAACAAATCTCTCGAATAGAATTTTTTGAAGTTTTTGTCACAAAAATAGATTCCAAAAAAATGATAAAAATATATTTTTTATTTTGAAAATTTTAGTTCTTTTAATTTTAAACTTCACCTCCAAAAACTCACTTATCACTATAAATCTTAAGTTTAGATTAGTTAATCTAAAGAATGTAAATATATGTATGTACACTTTTTAATAAAAATTATTTTACTCATTTTTTTAAGTTTATTTTGTTGATTATTTATTTATTATTATTATTATTTATTCTTCTCCACTCGCGTGTTAATCATATCTTCATTGCGTCGTCTCAGCCGCCGGGGCGGATCAACACTCTCCGGCGAACTTTAACGGGTAAGTCTCCGTCAATTTCACTGCGTCTCCCACCGATTCCTCCTGCTTGTCAACTTTTCGCAATCATCCGAAATCGCAGAATCAGCTTCTCTTCTTCCAAAAAAAAAACAAGAATGGAAATGGCGACAAGGTTTCTGTATCCACCGCCTCAGTCGAGTTTGGTCAATACTATGACCATCGTTGGTTTAGCCTTTACGGCGATTCTGGTTTGGTCGGAAGTGAGAGGAAAGAATCTGAAATACTCCAAATTCAACGTATCATCACCACAACAAAAACATGGATTCAGCAGCAGAACCGGAATGCTTTGTCTATATACACCAGCTTTTCTAGCCGCTTCTGCTTCTTTCTTCCTCTCACCTTCCCATAATCTCAGATTCCTTCTTCTCAAATCCACTCTTTCCCTCCATTTCCTCAAAAGGATCTTCGAGGTATACCCAAGACCGGATCTGAGCACAACCGAATGAAATATTGGTTTTAATCCCAAAATTTTTTAGAGGTTTTTTAAATAGAAATAAATCCAGAAACATTAATTTTGGTCCCCAAATTTTTTAAGAGATGTTTCAAGCCCCCAAAATCTCATATCTGTTCTGGATATACCTATGATGATTATCTATAACTCTTATAGCTTCCTCTCTTTGACTGACGCATTTCGTCGAACAGGTTCTGTTCATTCACAAGTACAGTGGAGAGATGCCCTTAGACGTGGCTTTCACCATAACAAGCGGCTATTTCTCATCCACAGCGTTGGTTTTATACAGCCAAAGCTTCACTCTAGGACTCCCCGAGCCAGTTTTGGATCTCAAACTCTCTGGAGTTGTCATGTTTGTGGTGGGGATTGTTGGGAATCTGTATCACCACCTTCTGCTAGCTAAGCTAAGGAAAGAAGGTGAAGGTGGTGGGAAGAAAGAATACAAGATACCAAAAGGTGGTTTGTTTGGTGCAATCATATGTCCTCATTACATGTTCGAGATACTTGTCTTTTGGGGTTTCTTTATGATTTCTCAGACCATTTACTCGCTTTCTTTGGCCTTTGGAACTACTTTCTATCTTATGGGACGGAGCTATGCTACAAGAAGATGGTATATTTCTAAGTTTGATGACTTCCCTAAGCGTATCAAGTCTCTCATTCCCTTTGTTTTCTAAAATTATGTCTAATTCCCTAATCTTGTTTTTTTTTTTTGTCTCTCTTTTGTATGACATTAATAATGTTTTTTTTTTTTGTCAATTCAAGTTTTATAAACCTCATGGGCTAAACAAGTACAAAGGCTAAGTTACAAAATTGATTTTAGCCCAACTACACAATCGAATTTGATCAAAGATATTACAGCTCAGAGCAGAAACGTATCCCTCATATAGATAAAGCTTGCTACGTGGCTTCATCTGAGTAAAGGTGAGAGTTGGGAGAACGCAATGCAGGAAGAGATGGGTCCAAAAAATGTGGCTTGTCCACCCCTACGATATCCCAAAGATTGATGCATCTTGGGTTGATCATGGGCCAGTTAATGGACTAGGGTAGTTTCTAAATAATGACATGGGAGGCAATATTTTCGAACGGCAAAGATGTTGTAGGAGTTTATCATCACTTCATTTTAAGATGGATGGACTTATTTGGACGTTGACTTGTCTCTAGGATAGAGGCTTTCCGAGAATCCGCTTAGAAATTGTTGGTTATGTCGACTCTAACATGGGGATTATGGAGATTGTTGGTTATGACTATAAATTAGATCCAAAATATTCTTATCCCTTATATATTATTTGAGAATCATTTAAAAAGTTGTAACCTTAAGTTTGTAAGAATTAAAAATAACCCCAATCCTATGTGGCATAGCTCTTTGACTTCTATTTTCAAATTCCAAGGATTCTAGAGTATGTGATATAATGTATAGTTTAAAAATAATATTCTCTAGCAATATAATATTCCGTAGGCTATAGTTGGTCGCATATATTAAATATTTATTGTTTCACATGCTTTCCTTAAATAAAACCTACGGAATTACCTAATATGATCAAAATATATATATGACAATTAATGATTTTAAACAATAAAGATTTGATAACAATCTGTATACTTTTTTTCATTTTGTTTATTTCTTTATTATTAGAATAAATTACACAATTACATTAATCATATAATAAAAATCTAGATTTTTTTTTGTGTATGTTGTATTTCGAATTTTTCAAAATGAGTATAAATTACTAAAACTGTTAAAAGTCCCACATAAACTTTTAAGATCAAGGTTTTAATTTTTTTTCTATACTAAAATATAATGATTAGAAGACCATATGAAGAAATAATTTTAGTTTATATATATTTAACATCATTTTAATTAAACTATACATCGTATGAAAATACATACTTATATTTTGATATTTGCCTTGAACATATATTGAAAAGTTAATATTTTAATTTTGAAATATGTCATTGTTTTTTTTTAAATGATTATAAATTATTGAAACTACTAAACATCTCACATTAAAAAAAATCGTTCGTGTAAAGTTTTGTTACACAAATATGTAAATAATCATAAAATCATATGAGTAGAAACCTCATTTAATTAATATCCATATTAAAAGTGTATTATATTACTATGTTTATATCATTTAAATTTAATTATATATCATATACAATATATAAGATTGATTATTTTGCTTTATTTACCCTAATTGTGAATAAACAAGAGTAATAGTTAAATTTATATGCATACGCCAATTTATTACATAATAGTAACTGATTTCTTAGTTATTTAATATGTATTTATTATTTTATTATTTAAAATATAAAATAAATAATAAATATAAAATACTTATTATGCATAAAGTGCAGATCTTAACCTAAGTATGTATCTCTTTAATTATTTTAAATCTTAAGTATTTTCTAAAACAAACGAAATGAGAATAAAATTCAAAATAAATATTTATATCGAGTAATAACCAAAATATATAAAAAACATAGCAAGAGAAAAATGGAAGATAAATAGGACTGACACGTGAACGGAAACTTCTCATAACCATAATTAATTTTTAAATTGTTAAATCATGATATAAAACTGAGTTAATTTTTAATTTGTTATTTTTTAATTTTTTAATATTTTAAATTATTATGGTTATGTTAAATCATGACAATAATTAGTTTTAAATTATTTATTTGTATTTTAAAAACTTAAAATATTGTTTTTAAAAATAATTTAAAAATTAACATAATTTTTTTATAAATTATTTTAAAAAATAATAATTTGTAAAAAAATATAATTTTCTAATATTATTAGACAGATAAATAAATTATATTAAATTAGTTTTGAAACTTTATATATTTTAAATGTAAATATTTTACCAATTGCTTCTTAAAAACATTAGGGAACTTGCTAATACTCTACCAATCAAGCGTAGTAATACGCCATTTATTTTCCATCACTCGAACACTGAAAAGTGAAAAGATATATGAAAACAGATCCATTAAATTCTAAGATTTGATCTACATTTCTAATTAAAATTGTTTCTGATCTTACGTATAGATAATTATATAAAAATTTCAAAATTCTTAAATTTCAAATACATACAAAAACAATCATATGTAAACTTTAAATTTGTCAATACTAAAATTTTATATTTTAATTACATATATTCACCATGCGCAAGGCGCAGGTCTTATCCTAGTATAATATTACATCTCTAGCTATTCAATCGGATGAACCATCATATGACTTTATTCATACAATATAATTTTTAAATATTGATGATATTAACACAAGTCCATTACGATGTTCTAAGCCCATGTATTTAGGATTTTATGCAAGGAAAGTAGTATAAACATATCTTTTGTAAAGAACTTTCAAGAAAACCTGACTAGGTGATTGTGGTCAAGTGGTAAGAAGACGAGCTTGGGACGCTAACACGTTTTAGGTTCGACCCACCTGATATGCGAAACTAAGTCACAATTATCCTGGACACCTAACACGGATATGGGCCCATGCTTTAGGGCCCATTTGAATATCCGGAGAGAGAATCTATCCATAGGCTGCACCTCCCATTGGGAATTAGTCTGAGCTGGGCCCATGCTTTAGGGCCCATTTGAATATCCGGAGAGAGGATCTATCCATGGGCTGCACCTCCCCTTGGGAATTAGTCTGAGCCTCTCCACGGGTCTGGGATACCCCATTTTAATAAAAAAAAACTTTCAAGAAAACCTAGTTGCCTCTAAAGCAACTCTCTCTTTCAATCTCTTATGAATATCAAGATTAAATTATCTTTATTTTGGTGACAACTCTATCTTCTCCCTTTCATTTACTTTATTGCACATGGATAAAGCTCTATGAGCTATTTCATCTCATATTTCATCTATCTTGTTAAGCTCACTTGAGAATTGGTAAGCTTTCTTTGCATTTGCTTTCAGATACACAATGTGAACATTAGATTAAAAACAACCAATGATGGGTTGAGGTCACACTATATATATACAATTCGGTGAATTAACAAATTTAAACCAAGCAACATGCACATACACACGCGTGCACTTGGATACATACATTTGAACTTGGCATTGTTTATAAACTTTTTTTTAAGGATCGATCAATCATGCCAACAAAGGAGCATGACCACACACCTTCTAATGATGTAAATCCTTCCCTTGTGTTCTTTCATATACTTCTCTAGTCTTCTACTTATTGATCTCTTCTTCTGCTTTGATCTCTCTGAGCTCATCATCTCCCTCTTCATTTCCATTTTCAGGAATTCAAATAACTAATTTGTATAACGGTGGTTAAACTGAAGTTGCAGACTTTGTTTCCGTATTATTCAGAGGAAGCTAAAAAATTGAAGTGATTTGAAGGAGAATTCACTTGTAGAGGTGTGTATATATATGTAGAGAATTTATGGCATGCATGCATGCATGCATGCATGGTTACACTTTCGGTTAATACGCTACACGTTCACAATACTAAAACACGCTTATGAATAAAACCTATAATTAAAACGAATATCATCAAACCCAACAAAATTGGAAGGTGGGTGATTAATGAATAGAAGTATTACTTTTAGTTTTTGACAATTGAACCAAACTAATACTATTATAACATTAACAGGATGTAAAACACAATCCCACATGTCTTTTTCTCGTGTTCCACCATACAATCAAACATAACTTGAACCTGGCCGTGCTTCAAAGTCTCCGCTAAATTAACCATACAATATAACATGTTAAATGTATTAGACATATTTAATACATTTTCAAATACCAAACCATAAAATATGGGATATGTTTAATCAGTAATCAAGAAAAAACTTTATGATTTACGGATGAAACAATATTTAATTAGTTTTCTTTTATTTGTACAAATTAGCAGATATATTTTGAGAAATTGTTCAAAATATCATAATTTATCTATCACTTTTCAAATATACATTCAATCAAAAATAGTTTAACATTTGAATTTAGGCTTTAGTGACTATTGTTTAGAGTTTAGTATTTAGGGGTGGTGTTAAATTTATAATTTTTTATAAAATATTCTTAAATATCTATAAATAATTTACAAAAGTTAATTTAGTTTTTTTATCCCAATATAAAGTATTAAGAAAATAATATCCTTTAAGATAAATTTCAAATTGGAATGAGTGGTAAAATTGAAGTTATCCCTATATTTTCTTTTAAATATACAAATCAGAACTATGTGGCCTTATCAACTAGATGTTACGTTACGTCGTGGGGTCATTTCTTACTTGAGATTTTTGTTGAGAATTCAAAATCTTGTTTACGTCCATTTGAATTTTCTGAAGAAAACTAATTCAGCGAACACATTTAACTCTAGTAAGTTACTAGATAATATCGATAATGAAATGTTTCCGTTCCAAAAAAGCAATGCTTTTTGGCCGACAATAAAAAAATAATGTTTTTGATGCAAAAAAGTATATCAATAAATATGTGATATTGGCAACCCTTGTCTTTTTTTTTAAATGTGATATTGAGAAAATTAACAATAAGAAAAAAGAAAAAATCATCTTCAAAAGAAAAGAGAGAGATCAGCTTTCAATCAAAAAAATAAAAAAGAGAGAGATTTTATATTAATGAATCAGTTTTTTTTTTCATATATCACCTGTCACAAGTGATGCCTACATTTGCATGCCTCTTCTGCTCCCACCACAATCATTAGTTTCGACTGTGGGCCCCTTCGTTTAAGTTGCTTAACCGGTTCAATCAAAATAGTTTACTCTAACGGCTTATTAAACATTTTTTTAAAAACAATTCAGCAACCACGCATTGATCATTTATCTGTCTGCAACATGCCAGTACTCAGAACGTTCGATGCTTTAATCTATATTTTAAAATTAGGAAAATTTCAATTTCACTGTAACTTTGATAATACTTTTAAAATTACAATGATAATTTTTAAAAAAAAAATTTTTGATAAAAATAAACTTAATTAAATTTTTTAAAAATTTAATAAATATTTGATAGTGTATTTTTGTAAAGTGATATTTAACTTATACTATTCTTAGCAATATCTCTTTAAAATTTGAGTTTTGATTTGTTTTCGGTTTGAATTTGTTTAGGGATTTACAATATGATGAAAAATATCAACAAAAAAATGAAGATTTTTTTTTTTGAAAAAACAAATGAATGATAGTTCAACTGGGATTAAGCGTTCACACATTTATGATTCAACGGACTCACTTATTCTCGGAAGAGTAGATTAATAGTTGATAGTTAGTAATCTTCATCACATGTACAAGTATGATGAACGTGACATTCACATGGACATGGATATTGATATGCTTACGACTACAAAACCACTATTATTTAGAGTCCACTCGATCACACATCAAATTAGTTTGCCTCGCTATAACCAAACAAAAGAAGACCATGTTATTGAAAGCAACTCTACTCTACACACACCCATTTTACATTTTAAATAATCAAAATATACCATATTATGTGTAACTCCATATCACCCTATCCATTCTTCACACTCTTCCAAGTTCCAACTCCCTCACCATGTGCCATCCATCATCTCTCCTTTGGTCCATCTTAATCAGACGTTGCCAACAACATTTTTCGTTGGTCCATCAATCTTTAAAAACTGATTATTTCACAAAACATATATATATGGGATTTACTCCTATATATGTTAATATCTCATTATTTTCTAGACAGAAATGCAGTCAAAAAGGAAATTAAGTCTTTTCTTATAAATTGTTATGAAAAATACTTGTTTGCAACTACTTGATATTGTGAAACATTTATAGTTGGTGATAAATTTATGAACCGTTTTTAAGAAAACAATCCAAATGTGGTACTAAATTACTTAAGGTAAGAGAAAATATGAGTGTAGTTTGATTAAGAAAAACACGCTCGACTACCGACTACAGTAACCTAAACTAGTTTGCATAACTTTCCTGTTAATCTGTTAAATAACTAAAGTAAGTATTAAGTCGTTTTCTATAAGATTATTAATAATGTTTTATTTACTATCATGCTTTCAACATTTCATTTGATGTGAACACTATTATAGTTGGTGAAATGTCATGTGGTCATTAACCACCCATAAAAGATCATGTGTCCATGCATCTTCCCAAAATATAACCTAATTTTTTCAATCAGAGATAGTGTGTACCAGTAATACTTCTGTCGTTTTAAGAATATAACTATTCAATAAATTAATGAAAACAATAAACACAATTTTATTTCGAACAACCATTCCAAGTTGACTACATAAAATTAATTATATATGATATATGACCAATATCTAACATTCCATTCATATTTTGATAACAGTCTACAAATTTAATTCAATCAAAGTTGTTATAAGCTAATCAACAATATAAACTTAATTGTAGCATATATATATATATATATATATATGTGTGTGTGTGTTAAAAATATTTTTTTCTTCAAATAGAGAATATTTAAAATTTTGAATTCAAAACACTGAAAAGAAAGAAGGACCATATTCTATATTTAAAATAAAAATACTACAAAATAGCAGAAAATGCCAAGCGAGTTTGATTACTACAAATGGATTACACCCAAGAAAAAACAAAACTTCTATATTGTAAGATTTTTCAGTACAGGGCAAGCAGTAACTATGATTAACAACCTCATACGCATCTCTCTGCGTTTTTTTTAAATATATATATTTTCTCTCTGTCAAGAGACACAAAAGAATTTTAATATTAATACCCAATAGTATTTTTTTGAAGATAAGTAACTAAAATAATTCATTTTCAAGATTTTTAAAAAAGCTTTAAATATCTTTTCATATGTGCCTCATTACTTCATTCTCCCTCCTTAGCTTTTTGCTCTTTCAAAAAAAAAAGGAGGAAATATTTCGTTTCCAATGGCACTGGCTGGAGAAGAGCATGAGTTTATGAACCTAAGAGAATGGGATCGAAGAGCTAGATTCATCCGCGAAAACACGACTTCTAGAAGGTTCTCTGCTTCATATGTTGGCAGCTTCCGAGAAGATCCTCACCACAAGTCTTCTTCTAGAACAACCGTTAACAACATCTCTAGTACTACCTCATCTCCTGGCTACACTCTCAAAGGTGGTTAGAACTTTACCACTCTTTCTCTCTGTCTTATTGTGTTCACAAGTTATTTCTTCTGAAAATGTTTAAATTTCTAATATTTATAAACAGAAGAGATTGACCCATCAACATATTCCTTCACTAATGCACTCAAGGGTAAGTTTTAAACGAGAACTAATTTTTTTATTGAATTAAAAGAACATTCAAAACAAAGGAGGAATGTTTTTTTTTTTTTTTGGTTTGCAGCGTTACAAGCAAAGACAATGCATAATAAGAGAGAATGGTTAACACAAGAAGGGTTTGCTTTGAATTCGAAATGGAACGAAGCAGAGAAATATATATGCAACCCATTGTCTGGAGAAGTTCCACTAGAGTGTTTGTCTTCTAAAACATTACGTACAAGATCTTTCAGAAACTTGACCACCATGTCTGCTCCTCTTCACTACCCTATTCCCAATGCATTGATGAATAGTATTGTCAAAACAAACCCAATAATAATCCTAACGTTAGAGTCATTCACGAGGATATTTATGCTCCTGTCCCTGTTCTTGCTCGAGGTAATTGAATCTTAAAATACATCCCCATTTTTGTTGCTATTTAATAAGTTTAGTTTTCTTGAAGTTTTTCTTCTTATTTCTTGAAGTTTTTTCTTCTTATTTCTTGAAGTGTTTTCTTCTTATTTTAGCAGAACAGAAAGTTATGGGGCTGAAACGAGACGTGGGGATACAGAGTACGTCGGTGGATCTTAGCTCCGGTAGCCCTAGTCCGGCGGAGACGCCTCCGATCATGGAAAAGTCGCTGAAAAGATACGTGGAAGCTAATGATTCGCCGGTGGATTTCAATCTCAAACTGGAAGGTCAACAAGAGGTACTTAAATCCTTAATATGTTACAATATAACGGTCTTGATCAATTCTTCCTATAATTCTTGATACTTATTAACGAGTTAATTTCCCACTCTTTACAAAAAAATATAAGTGATATGGTTCTTGAATATGATTGATGCTTGTAATTAAAAAAAAAACAGAAAAAACTCAAAAATGAAACACATATGATTGTTGATAGGATTGAAGATTTGAAGATTTGAAGCAAGCCATAGTATAACCAAAGTCTATTAAAACATATGACCTATTCTACAAATACAGAAAATAGTAAAGACAGACAAAAACAATATGATCCAAGCTGGAAAGTCAAGTCTTTTCATTCTAAAATGTTTTGATAAATTTATATTATTTTGAAGAAAAAACGATTTTTTTTTTAAAAAAAATTGTTAAAAATACCACAAATTTAGTAATAATCATAATCACCGAAGTATTCTAAAAAAACACTACATAATTCCCTACCACGAGGTCCAATGAAAAGGTACGGAAAATAATAATTGCATAAGTTTTTGAATTTCTCGTGCATCAATAATTAGATCCTTTTGCATGATAAGAAAAGCATCAAACAAATAACTATAGTACCAGTGTTTCATAGGAATAGACAGCGAACACTCTTCTTGCCTTTTTATAGATAGTACATATTATAGGATATATTTTAAAATTTTCTTTCATAAATACGAAACATAGTACAGATGAGTATCAATCAAAATAAACACACAAAAATGTATACTCATATGCTATCACTATTTCACTAAAAAAAATCTTTCATTAGACCCCATTCCCAGATTTTGTGTCCCAACTCACGTGAATACCATCTAGATCTTTAATACATTATCTATCTAAAAATATAGGTGGATATGTGCGTGCATGCAGTTATGTACCTATACATATATAGTAACTCTGCGTGCATGCATTTGTGTACCTATACATATATAGTCTCTGTGTTTCACAATGTAAATAGTTTAGGTACACATATATAATACTCTATTATGTGCTTTATAATGTAAATAGTTTTAGCTAAAAACACGCTAAAAATTATTACATTTCAAAGTACCATTTAATATGTGTATATTAGATATAATTCAACCAACAATAAAAAAACCATATTGTTTAATTCGTTACCTAGTATCCAATAAATCCAAAGTTGTATTGAATTGTGAAAACAAATTATATTTTAAAACATTTTTTTCTCTAAAACAATTTATATTATGAAATTGAGGACGTATAGCATAATAGTGTAACTGAATGTGTTTCTAGTTTGATAAGGCACAAATTACACTATATAATACAATTCATTTTTTTCCTACAAGATAAATATTTTAAAATAAAAAATTATTTCAAAAATATGTGTTTGTATTTTATATGAAAGTTTTATTTAATTAATAAAAATATTTTTTTTAAAAAAAATAAAAATTAGTTATAGTTATTCAAATACTATTGATTCAACGTATGGAAAATAGTTAAACACAAAGAATAATATATTTATAACTAATTTTAATTCTTTACGTTTCGCAAAAATAACAGTCTCATTTTATTTGAGCTTACTTTTTATGTTTTGGAGCTGATATTGTAAAAGTATATATTGTCCAGAAGACCAATAAATTCTGAACTGTAAGAAATATGCTTCATCTTAGAGTAATCTCATCCGTGGCATCTAAGTAAGGTTCTAAAAATAATATAAAACTACAGTATTATAAATTGCTGTTTTGAATATCTCAAAATTATATACTAATATTTATAGGTACTTTATATATTGAGTTGAGAATCCCATTACGAAAAAATCGCATTAAAAATGCATCTAGGTCATCGTCAGTTAGTTATTAAGATATATGGTAATGATGAGTAATTTGTTTTTTCAGGATCTGAAGTTGGCAGAAAATGAGAAGGAAGAAGAGAAGCAAGAGATAAGTAAAGAAGAAGAAGATAAGCAAGAAACAAGTAAAGAAGAAGAAGAAAAGAAAGAGATGACTAAAGAAAAAGGAGAAGAAGAGCAAGAGATGAGTGAAGAAGAAGAAGAACAAATAAAGAAGAAGAATAAGAAGAGAGGAAGTGGATGCTTCCCATGGGTGAGATCAAGACAAAGACAAGCAAGAAAATCAAAGTATATCTTCCCAATTTGTGTTCCTCATCTTGTCAAAGGTTGTTAAAAACATCTTAAAACTAGAAAACCCAAGAGAATCAACAAACAACAAGAAATAATTAAAAATATTGGCTAGATTCTCCCTTTTATTCTTTGTTTTGTTTTTCATCACATAGGTTCCATAATCTTAATGAGATTATATATATTAGTCCTTTCTCTTCATATAGATTCATCATTCATGGGAATGTTAAAAGCTTAACAATTCTTTAGCCCCTCTTTTCTCTATAACAAAATGCTTCTATCTCCAGTGTCCCTTTTCTGTTTTGTTTTTATTGCTTTCTCTTTCTTCTCATGGTTGTTCTGTTTCCTCCTGATCCATATCTATTCCATAATAGCTAGAGTGCGGCAGCCGACTCGAGTATGGAAGAAAAGTCACTACTGGACAACCATTAGCTTCCTATAAACATTCCACCAACATTGACAATCCATGATAGCTAGGGTATGTCGGCCCCCACAGGTCACAAACTTAGCTACTTTTTGTTTTAACATAACAAAAATGCGTTTTTCTCTCTACTAGAGAACTTACTGAGAAGATCTTACCGTCTTTTGTCAAAGCAACTGAATGAGTTCGGCCCACCATAAGAGACAAGCGGATAAAAGATTGATATGATCTTTGAAAGTTATGAAACGAGTGGAGACACTGCTGGTGCTCTTATTTTTTAAAAAATTGAATGATGTCTTCTCCAGCTAAGAGATTAATATTCTGTGGAACCATTTTTCTGCTTTTGTCATTGTCACCAAATCCAGTTTTGTGTGGAACCCCAAGGCCACAAAGAGCTCAACACACTTACCTCCATCAATTGTTAAGCTCATCTTGTTAGATATATAGATTTGTTGTCATTAAATTGAGCACATGTATGGAGCATTGGATTTTGAAATTCTTTTCATAATAACCCTTTACCGATATGATGAAATGAGTATATTGTGGTTTGGTGATTGGATAATCAGGTCCATTTCTAGTAATCTGCTAGCAAATATAACTTATGAAAGGGGGGTGATTCTGTGTTACTGCAATAAACTGTGTTCATGTTTCACTCACTTTCTCCAACGACTTAATCCATCCCGCAGACAGATGCTACATGTAATCAATCAAAAATCATGCTTAATTCTCCGTACCATAACATGTTCTAAGCTTAAGCACATCCCCAGAATCTGATACTACTACAGGACACAAGTGACAGACTTGTGGGCACTCAAACGAGGAAAGAGAGACTCTAAACGCACTAGAGACTCTAATTTAACGTCAACTGCAAACTTTACCCACAATATGGTATATGTTAAACTTTAAGCCAGATAAGTTATTCATTATTTGGTTATATTATCAGAATTCACCACCTACATTAACTAAACAAAATAACTTTTAAGTGCTATAAGTTATAATGTAGCTATAGTTCGTTACAGCAACTGTTTTGTTTTCGTTTGACATTGTTTAGTGCATTTTGGGAGAGTAAGACCACAGATTATGGATCTAAATTAACATGTAGTCGTGTTGTAGATGATCAGTAAGTTAATTACATACTCTTTTCAGGTTCATTCGAGCAGTGGTCAAACAAAGATCATGGACTAGTAATTTTTTAGAAATTATATCTTACCTTCCACGCACATCATCGTCACATTTGAAGTAATTTGGATAAAATTTAAAATTGGCAATGATGGTAATTAAGTATATATGGCACGTAAAAACATATATATTGATTTTCGCTTAATAAACGTATCCAAAAGAAGAGTGAAGACAACCAAAAAAGTGTATATCATAAAGACAAGAAGCAACCAAGTGTAGTGCCAACACAACTGGTAATGGTGACAATACTTAAAGGTAGATAACAAAAGGGTTCTCGTTGTAATCAACGCAAGTAGTCTGAAAATCACTTTAAAACCGTTTCAAAGTGCTTTACTAAAGATAGCATCAATTTGTTTTTCAAAATTTTCAATCTTCCCTTCCGCACGAGCCTTTACTCTTGCATCTGTTGTCTCGCTTACAACAACCTTCAGTGCCGCCACTTTCTCCCTCAAACTTTTAAGCTACAAAGCAGTTTAAAAAAAACGATAAATAAATAAAGAAACGTATAGAATCAGATTTTTCTAAGTTAGAAGAATATTACTTTCCTGTGAGGCCATCGATACACTTCTCCCCTCCGACAAATATTCTTTACGGCTGTTGTACAAATCCTCAACCTTCTAGACGCTTCTTCAAGAGGAAGATCAAAGAGCTTGCTCATGTCTTTCACTGTTAATTTCCTTGTCCGCTTCCTCTGTTCTTGTCCACGGCACATAGACCCGAACATCGGTGAGATCATTATAATTAATGTTCTTAAACCACAAGAGAAACATGTTCTTAATCCTAATGCAAACACACTTTAAGCAACAATAACATGTTCTTAACCTAAACGGATCCTTGTAGGACAAGTAACACATTATCCTATGATGATAAATGGTTATTATAATTTGAGAAAATAGAGACAATAACCTGTGCAGAGAGATGTGTTTGTCTCTTTGGCCTTCCTTTCGCAGCAGGGGGAACATTTAGAGCTTCCTCAGGAGCAATAGCCAAAGACATTGGAACATCTTCACGTGGTGGCAATGTTAACATAAGAGACTGGCTACTTGTGGTGCAAGCATTCATAGCTTGATAGAAATCAGCATTAGTATCTTGCGTTATTACAAAACCTCCTGCTAGCCTCGCCGCACAATAATCTTCAATAAATGTCTTCACATCCTCCATCTTTAGATCCATCAAATGATATGTTTGATACTGAAGTTCGTTAGAACCATTGAATCGTCGTGTCTCGATAATCGCATGGCAGAAGTATCCAATCCCTCCATAGAGATCAAGTCTCATCATCTCCTGACCTATATACCCATGTCACACGTACAAACTCTCAAATAAACGATTAGTGTGACATAATAACCAAACAACTTAGTGATAGATATACCATTGGCATGGACTAGTTGTCGAAGAAGGTTGCAATAAGTGCATAAGAAAACTCCTTGAGAGATGGTAGGTGTTGGTGTAACCACAGGGACATGCATCGTCGATGTACCACCAGTTTCAAAGTACAAGGCATTTTCCACAACGTTACTATTATCGTTACCCATCTCTCCTAGGAGAGTGTAGTCACTGAGATCATCACTTAGTATATCTGACGTGTCGATAGTAAGTGAATCATCATCGTTGTGAAGTGTTTTAAGATACTCTTTGATGGTGTCCCTTTCAGGGAATAAAACCGAAGGATCTTGCAACAAGGTCCCAGTTTGGTTAACCTGATCCATGGCTGGTGCAAGGGGAACTTGGCTGAAGGGTAAGTCCATTAGATTTGGGTTGGGATTAGACATGAAGTTTCTAAGATCTTCTTCAGAGTAAGCATCATAGTACATGTCTTCATCTTCATTTTCTTGAAGAGCAATTGGTTTTGGATCATCACCCGCCATTTTTTGGACACTCTTCTTCTAATTGCTTTCTCTTTTTCTTATTTTGGTTGAGACCAAAAAGGAAAAAGAGAAAAAAAACTCTCTCAAGCAGAGTACGATGCTTGAGAGTTGAAGAACAAAGAGTGAGAGGGAAGATGGTCGAAGAAACAAAGAGAAAGGTTTTGTAGACAAGAGAGAAAGTATGGCGGTTAATGGTCGTTATAGTTAGTTATATTTTTATCCAACAGATGTGTCTCTTCCTTTAATTGTCTTGGCGCGAGAAATAACTGTCTGTTATTTTCTTGTAAGCAAATGTGGTTAGAAAATTTGATAAACCCAAATGTAACATAGGATATAAATGTATATTTATATTTTTTTAATAAAGTATGTCTATGGTAGAATATTTTTCTTTAATATTTTTAACAAAGTTTTGTATTCAAATCGTATATCACACGTGAAATATAGGACGTATAAGATAAGAACCTAGAACAATAACAACACAAAGCATAACTATACAGATTTGTTGAATCACCAAAATATACATAGAAAGGTAAGTTAACAGATACATTACTATACACTAATACAATGCTGATGTTTTCTAAGAAAGAAGATAATCTAAATCGATTATCTATATATAAATATTACAACTGAAACAAAGAGTTTTTGCTCAACAAAACTTTATACATTCATCTAATCTTCCTCTTAATTAATAGAGTAGATAAAGAGCCGCCCGACCAAGGAAAACCACCCAATCGAATACATGGATTCGACTCTTTCTACATACTTTTATACAAAGTACTAACCTGAATAACAAGATTTTACACACACATTTGCTTCAAAAATGGTAGTAGTAGTAGTAGTAATCAACCTTCCTCTATGTACACTTGTTTTGTTCTTGTATACTAAGCCATGGCAGGGATGCTTGGGTTATGGCGGTCACGGTTGAAGCAATCGAACCCTTCTACTCTAACTGCAGGTGGTTTGAGCCCAAATTTCGTTCTGACACAACCACGAGGAGATGATGGAGATGGAAAAGTGGCTGATGATGGATTGGGATGAAGGAAAGGAGAGTTGGGTGAGAAAGGAGTGAGTTTCTCATCTCGAAAGCGAGCATCTTGAGCTAATGGGTTCACTGCTCTGCTTGGAGGTGAACCCGGAAGATAAGGTGGTGGGGATGATGATAGTAACTGCCCTATTGTTCCTTTATCCTCCTCCTAGAGATAAGAACAAAGGAAAGGACATAATGAGCTCAAACATAGAGAGGACATCAAGTTGAAAACTGAGTCATACCTTTGTAAGAATAATGTTGAAAAGCTCAGCACCAGCTTTAGAATCACACAAATCAGTAGCAGCTTGACTACAAAAAAAAAAAAAAAGAGAAACCAAACAGAGTTAGGTTCTGAGAAAGAAGGGAAAAAAAAGGAGGATGCTTTTTTTTTTTGGGTGTGTACCTCATGTGAAATCTAAGAGGAGGGATGATGTTGTTGGCGAATAAGCCAACACGACGAGGCTTAGGACAAACGACAACATCCTCTCGAGACATGAAGGTCTTCTGCTCAACGTTGCAATGATTCATCTGTGATTTGGTTCCGACCAAAATGAAGTTTAGATCAGATCCATTACAACACACTCACTAAATCTACAGACTTTATCTGAATCCAAAAATAACGGATCTTGATCAACTCCAAACAAAAACAAAAAAAATATGACTGGCTATAGATTCATAAGAAAAACTAAAGGAACCCACAATTTGTTTACTCGAATTTAATCAAACTTGCGAAGCTATAAAAATATCTGTAACAAATAATTGAGAATGATTGATGAACACACTTTCTTGAAAGTAGCAGTGATATGTAACATCGGCCCATGTAAGGGAGCTTGAGAAAGAAATGAAGAGAAAAGAAGGGAGAGGGAGATAGTACCTGAGTGAAAGCTCCGAGAGAGAGAGAGAGAGGTGAAATATTAGTCTGAGGAAATAGGGATTTTTATGTAAGGATGATGAAACCAAAGTGTGGATGAGGTTGAAGACAACTTTAAACGATGTCGTTTGTGGTGTGTTTTGATATGTGTTTCACCTATTGTGATATTTTGTGGACAGTTTTTTTTTAATTGACAAAAATAGGGATACAAAAACTAGGTCTGGGCATTCGGGTCGTTGGGTCACGTTTGTGTCGGTTCGGGTTTGAGTCTTTCGGATCTTAGATAATTAGATTCAATAGGATAATTAGAATTTGTCGGTTTGGATCGGGTCATGTTGGATCTGAGTCGGTTCGGATCATACATAGTTGGACCCAACATGGTAATTAGAATTTATTGGATTCGGTCCGGAACCGGACCGGGTTATGTTCGGGTTCTATCTGGTCCGACCCAAAGCATAAAAAATACCTAAAAATATTTAAATATCCAAAAAATTAAAATTTTACTCTAAATTTGACCCGAATACATAAAAAATATCTGAATTCTTATCCGAATTATATTTTTAAAAATCTAAAATTTGATCTGAAATCCAAAACTATACCTGAAAAAAAACAAATCTGAAACTTAAAAAAAAAATATACATAAGACTAAAAATATACTAAAACAACCTTATATACCTAATATATACTAGAAGTTTCAAGTATTTCGGATGTCTCATCAGTTCTCGAATTCGGCCGCGTTTAAGACCCGTGGGTCCTTCACAACAAGATCCAATAAAGTAAAATGATCGGTTCAGTTCCTACACGAATCATAATTTTTCGGATCGGTTTCAGTTCGGATCGGATCCAAAACTTTGCGGGTCTTCCAAAACAAGATCCAATAAAGTAAAAAAAAAAATCAGTTTGGTTTCTACAGGGTTTCGAATCGGAGCCTGGATGCGGGTAAAATGCCTAAGGTCTAACACAAGTTCCTACTCCGTTGAATAAATCATGCCATCTCCTCACCTAAACGCACATGACGATTGACTCATTATAGTATACACGTTGCATCGCATTAACGGATTGTCGTCTTATTAAACAACACAGAACCGTAAGCATATTCCAGTAGGATCTTTCCTGGACTCAGTGGTAGACAAACAATAATACTCCCGACAACATTAGTCACACGATGAAAGCATCACTATAGAGTCTATAGTATAGACAAAGACAAGATGAACCACATAACTCAATAATAATAAAGTTGTTTACTTAATGGGTCACTTTTTGAGTTTACTTTACATTCAAGGTCACTTTTCGCTTGTGACATAGATTCACGAATACCGAGACTATTTGTTGACGAAATTACCCTTAGTGAAGAAAACTAGATGTGTGGCTTTGACTGGTAAATTGCTACTATGTAAATAAATTTTTAGTGGATGGCAATCGATAAAAGTGGACGTGAATGGTCTTATGTACACAACTAAAAACTTTTTTAAAATACACAAATTTTAGCGTTAACATATTAAAAATGGATTATTTGGTCTCGAAAGACAATGAAGAGTCTATTGTCTAGAAAAATTACACGGATGTTTACGCGCCACATAAACGCCAAGTTGCATGCGGTGTTGGGAAGATAAACAACAGAAGATTTTAGGATGAGAGAGTTGTGGAAGGTAGAGTTGTGGACGGGTTTGTGGAAGGTAGAGTTGTGGACGGGTGAGATGTGAACGGGTGAGATGTGAACGGGTGAAGTGTGGTCAGACGAGGTGTGGACAGGTGAGTTGTGGTTGGAGTGTATTAGTTTGCACGAGACAAGACACTAGCGAGCTGGCAAGTCAAACAACTTCCCAAAACATGATCCCTTGATAGTCTCAAACTCCTCAGTGTCACGAACGCATAACAGATGAAAGCATGGAGGTCAAGCTTAGAGTAAATGTTAAGACGCCCACAAGGATACTAGTCTGTCGCAAACAGCCTCGATTGGAGGTGGTTGTCATAAACTTTTTGTACTGCCATGAAATCCAAACGGTAAAATGAAACTCAGGGACCATAATCGAACAATCTAATTTATAAAAATCCAAATAAATGGCATAATGCAGATCTAAACACTCTAATTCTAATAACGATACAAAATCTAAAAAAAAATAGAGTTCAAAGATTGTAATCGAACAATTAGGAACTGGATCACAAAGATCTAACAAGAACATGCATCTCCAA
Organism: Moricandia moricandioides; assembly: GCA_905132885.1. NCBI lineage: Eukaryota > Viridiplantae > Streptophyta > Magnoliopsida > Brassicales > Brassicaceae > Moricandia > Moricandia moricandioides. Next base: position 90,957 of record CAJHQQ010001149.1, read on the forward strand.
AGTTCATGACTTTCATAGAGATAAGCAAGAATCCTACCTCGCATGTATTTAACGCTTCAAGTTGGTGACTTTCAGAGGGAAAACGACCGCATAGCTTTTAAGGAACTGGAGATTTGAGAATGTTGATAGAAATGTTAGTAGGAACAAGAAATATGGTGGGCCATGAGCAACGAAAAAATATGTGACTTTTTGAGAGGGAATGGTCCATATTCTCTTTCGCCTTAGAATAGCTTCTGGAAAAAATGAATTTGAGAAATTGGGTTTTGGAATAGATAAAGCAAGAAGATAGAGAAAAGAGGAACCACGTGTTGTTTTGGTTATTCAACTAAGAAAGTGAAAAAATAAAGAGAGAAGAAACTGAAGTTGGTTCTCTTTTAGTTAGAGGGCATTAATGTTTTTCATACATTATAAATTATGTCTCAAGTGTAAAGTGACTTGCCATGTAATTTCAGAGTGAGAAAGTGGCTCAGAAAGTAATTTTTTTATAATAATAATAACAATAATAATAATAATAATAATTATTGCGTGATCCTGATGATTACTACAACATCTTCTTGCTCACTTTCCTATCCTCTTTACTTCCAAAAGAGAAATGAAGCTGTGGAAAATAACAGTATTGATTTTATTTCTGTTTTTAAATACATTACTTTTGAACAATTCTTTTTAAAAAATTTGATTTAGATGGCTATGATGAGATCAGCAAGGCTCTTGCTTTTCAGTCCACCACTAAATATTATTCATAATTATCCACATTTGAATTTCCATTTTCTGTATAATTAACAAACTTGAGATTTACCTAAGGTTAAAAATTGTCTTTTTACCTGGTAATTTATTTATTCTTTAAATAATAACTTTTAATTAGTTAGTAGATAAGGGAAGAACAGAGTGGCAAAGGAAGAGATCGATGACCACCACGACGGCGAAGGTAGACAACGAGGAGCTCCGGCGATTCAAGGATGTTAATCTCGACGAAGCTCCTGCTCGCCGTCATGTTCGCGATTCGTTGAAAGATGTTCACCTTAATCTCGATCATATCCTCTTCAAGGTGAAGCAAATTGAATGCGTAAATCGATCGTTGGACCAAACAGCTTAAGCTTTTGTCTGAACTGAATAGCTTTGTGTTTTTTTGATTAAAAGTGTTGATTTTTCGTGATGTTGCAGACACCAGGAGATGGAATTAAGACAAAGGAGGTAAAACAAGATAAGGGTTTGGTTTATATAGCTTGAAGCAACTCTTGTAATGATGTTTGATTAATGTATAGTCTTATGAGGTGAATTCAAGAGGAGTTGAGATCTTCTCTAAAACCTGGCTTCCTGAAGCTTCTAGTCCCAGAGCTCTTGTTTGTTTCTGCCATGGTTATGGTGATACTTGCACGTTTTTCTTCGAAGGCATGTTTGTTTCTTCTCTCTAAACAAAGATAGCTCAGTGTTTGGTTGCTTACAAACTCTCTGTTTTTGCAGGGATTGCAAGGAGATTGGCATTGTCTGGATATGGAGTTTTTGCAATGGATTATCCGGGGTTTGGCTTATCTGAAGGCCTGCACGGCTTTATCCCTAGCTTTGATCTTCTTGTTGAAGATGTCATTGAGCATTACTCCAACATCAAAGGTACAAACTTTGAATCACTTCGAGTGGCTCCAAAGGGTTAAACTCTCAAGGTTCATGTTTTTTTCTGGTTGTAGAGAATCCTGAGTTTAGTTCTCTACCTAGCTTTCTCTTTGGACAGTCAATGGGTGGAGCCGTGTCTCTCAAAATACATTTCAAACAACCTGATGCGTGGACCGGTGCAGTCTTGGTAGCACCAATGTGCAAAGTAAATTCTTTCTTCTTATTTGCATTGTCATTAAGAGATCTCGTGTATTACTTGCCAATCATTCTATTTATAGATTGCAGATGATATTGTTCCACCACCAGTATTAAAACAGATTTTGATCGGTTTAGCCAATGTTCTACCGAAACACAAGTTGGTTCCACAAAAGGATTTAGCAGAAGCGGCTTTTAGAGATGTCAGGAAGAGAAACATGGTAATAATAACATAACTCACAGTCACAGATCAAGGAACTTATCGGCTTAAGTCATTTCTTTACTACACCAACCTTCTTTTTTGTATTTGCAGACACCATACAATGTCATCTGTTACCATGGCAAACCACGTCTACGAACCGCTGTAGAAATGCTTAGAACAACTCAGGAGATTGAGAAACAGTTGGAAAAGGTAAAAAAAGTATGAGAAAACTAAAAAAGGCAGAATCAGTATAATAATAATAGAAAGTTTCTTGATTTTGATCTTTGAAGGTGTCTTTACCAATACTGATTCTACATGGAGAGGCTGATAGAGTGACTGATCCATCAGTTAGCAGAGAGCTTTACCAGAAAGCGAAAAGTTCAGACAAGAAGATAGTTTTGTATAAAGATGCTTATCATTCTCTGCTTGAAGGTGAACCAGACGAGATGATCCTCCGTGTCTTGTCTGATATTATCTCCTGGCTTGATGACCATAGCTTGCAAAGTTGAGGGATCACTAGTTACTCCTCTAGTTTATATTGTTTTACATTTACCTAGTGAATATGTATATTTGTTTTCAGTGGATTAGCAATAAAAGATGGTCATTATATGCAATACATTTTTACAGTATAGTTAGTTCTAAAGCCAGCAAAGAATAAAAGTGTAACTTGTGCAATCATATCTTCATGTTACAGAATCTTTGGGCTTTAATAATAAAAGTGAAGCCAGCAAAGAATAAAAGTGAAGGTACAAGTTTGTGAAGAAGTAGGCCCATTGGGCTTTAAGAATCTTTTAACGGCCCAGACTTGTTCATTTTCAAAATAGGGCAAACCTTTGGAAACCCTAATCATCAAACATTAAAACCTAAGTAGAAGCCGCAAGCTTATTCTTCTTCTTCTTTTTCAATCTTGGCCTCTTCTTTGTTATTCCGCCTGGTACGTTGCAAAAGGGGCTCTCTTTCAATTTTCTTGATGGGCAGTGCTGGTTTTATTATAATCTTAGCAGCTCACTTCAGTGTAGAATGGTGTAATGTTGGAGCTTATGTAATTGGTATATAAAGATGGGAGCTTTATGTGTTTATGTGAATGATAACATGGTTTAGTTTAATAGACTATTAAGCAATGTCATTTTAGGAATACAAAACATGCTCCAGTCTATATCAATGAAGACAACAGCTTTGTTTATATGTTTTACTTATCAATTACAAAGCTAAGTTCTTTTTCTTGTTCTACTTTGGTTTGGGAGATTAATGTAAGAAAATGATTTTTTTGAAATGTGAATTTTTTGTTATAGTTAGCTGATCAGTATTTTATGTTTATGAATCGTATGATGATAGTTAGTTCGTGTGCTTGAAGCATTTGCCTTTTCTTGATTTGTTTGTTTTACAATTCAAGATTCTGTGAAGATGTTCTCCGCTCAGAACAAGATCAAGAAGGACAAGAATGCTGCTCCAACAGAATGCGAGGAGCTTGTTGCTCAGGCTCTGTTTGATTTGGAGAACACCAACCAAGAGTTGAAGAGCGACTTGAAAGATCTTTACATCAACCAAGCTGTGTATGTTTACTAACATGTTTTGTTTCTTAGCATTGGCCTTTTTATCAAAGTACATTAATTTGGTTTTGTTTATTGTGTGCAGTAACATGGACATCTCTGGAAACCGCAAGGCTATTGTGATTTACGTCCCATTCAGATTGAGGAAAGCTTTCCGCAAGATTCATCCCCGTCTCGTTAGAGAGCTTGAGAAGAAGTTTAGTGGAAAGGTAAGTAAAACAACACTTTCTCGTTTCTAAAGGGCCTAATGAGTATAATGCAATGTCTATTAACTATTATTAATACTCTTGCCATTGCCTTTATCAGGATGTTATCTTTGTTGCCACAAGAAGGATCATGCGTCCACCAAAGAAGGGTGCTGCTGTTCAGAGGCCACGCAACAGAACTCTTACATCAGTTCATGAAGCAATGCTTGAGGATGTCGCTTACCCTGCTGAGATTGTTGGAAAACGTACTCGTTACCGTCTTGATGGTTCCAAGATCATGAAGGTATCGTACCATTTATGATTAGATGTCTCTGCTTACTTTTGAGCTAAGCTTATCATTGTGATATGACTATGTCACAGGTCTATTTGGAGGCCAAGGAGAGGAACAACACAGAGTACAAGCTCGAGTCTATGATGGGTGTGTACCGAAAACTTACTGGAAAGGATGTCACTTTTGAATACCCTGTTGAAGCTTGAAGGAGCTGAAGAATCACATCAGGATAGAGAAGAGAGAGAGAGCTCTGTTTTGTGGTATTTAGGATGAAGGAAACTCTGTTTTGATTCAGTTCCTTATTCACAATTTTAATCTTCTATTTACAAAGACTATCTGTACTTTTCAATTTGAAACCTAAAGTTTCAGTTTCATGCCCAAATTCCCATAACAATACATTGAGAAAGTTTTATCAAAACTGTGTCATTACTCTTACCTCCAGAGCAGCGCAGGGCTTTGGATATTTGGGTCTGTCCAGGATCTCGGATCTGAATCTTTTGGATATAAAAATTGTATATTTAATTGGTACTTAGTATATTTTGGTTCGGATTTTAAGTCAGCTATAACCAAATAGTTCTTAATACCCTTTTATTATGTGATTCATATATATATACAAATAAAATAATTTACATATAATCAAAGTTATCCATTGGTTATAATATACTCGCCAATTAATCTATCTAATCCTGATTCAAGTTTAAACATGTTAATTTTATAGTAATTTTAATATTGAAATGCTATATATATATATATATATATATATATATATATATTTACAATATAAAAGAATACATAAAAAATGAAGAGGTTGGTGATACACTTTTTCTAATATTATGAGTTTTAAAATATTTATTTTGGTGTAAACGGGTATCCAATCGGTTTTCGGATAAAAACTAAAACCGATACCCACGAATATTAGAAGCCGTTGGGTAATACGGCCATAATGAAACTAAACCGAACTGGTCTAGTTCAGGTCAGATACGGTTCGGGTTAAAAGTCCCAGACTTACTCCAGAGCTTAAAACTAAACTAAAGAAAACCCACGTCGCTTCAACATTGATCTTGTTAGCCTTTCTCTTCTTACTCTGGTAATAACTTGTACAACTTATAACGAGAAATGGATTCAAACACTACATGTTGGCTTTCCTTTCCCACCTTTCCTTAGTATCAAGCCTGTTCCAGAACAAAACATTGCATGAGTGTGTAGTTTCTTGTTATTATAGCTCTATTTAAAAAAAAAAAAAAAAAAGAGAGAGCTTACCCCCAATACAGCTTCTGTGGCTTCATTGGTGCTGCTGTGACTACTAACGTGTGACTCTGCTCTTCTAAGGTAGAAGAAGAAGAAGAAGAAGTTGTCTCTTTCAATACTTTGGAGCTTTCGCCATCTTCAACAGCTCTACTCTGCTGCTTCGCTTTAGGTTTCTTTTGGATCTTTGAATTGGCTTTTATCTTCATACGTCTCTTGTGTAGCTCCTGTCATAAATAAACCAGATTTGGAGATATTCCGGTTTATCCAAACCGCATCAAAACTAAAGCAATTAAACTGAACCATATTAATTCCAGAATTGGGGGAACAAGCCTGGGCAAAAAAAACAAAACCAGATAACCGAACCGGAACCAAATCGAAATATCCGAATTCGGAACATGACCGAAATCCTCAAATACCCGAATGGTTTTAATATTTTTATAGTTCGAAATAACAGAACCGAACCGAAACCAAAGTAAGAACCGAATGGATATCCAAATATATAAAATATTAATTATATATACATATAATATAACTAAATATATATTTATAATTTAAAATTTTACTAAAAGTATTTGAAAATAGTTGAAAAAGCTAAATTATTATAGGATACCCGAACTACCCGTAAATATCGCTATATTTTTATCCTAGATTTCTAAAATAATCTGAAATATCCAAAAAAATTTATCTGGATTAACTTAATTATTCGATATTTTACCCAAAATATCTGATATTTAACATGAACTAACCGAACTGGTACTGAAATCAAACGAGAAATGAATTTTCGCAGGTATTTTCCAATTCTGAGTTTTACTTTCCGAACCAAACTGAATCCGAAACTACCTAAATCGAACTGAACCGAAAATAGGCGAAGTAGTAAATGGATCCTATAGCTTTTTACCCGAACTAACCGATACCCGAAATGATCAAGCCTTTATTTGGGTAGCTCGATGCGAAAGCTTTGAGAATCTGACCTGTAATTTGGAAATCTGATTCTGGGTGACGTTGGATCGATTGAAATTAGGTTGAAGAGAGAGTGTTGACGCTAATAGCGCTTCTTTTCGATTCTCCTCTGCTTCTCTCTCTGTTTCCTCCCTCGTCGCCGTCGTCATGGTTTCTCCGTCGGCGTCCATCGATTTTGTGAGAATGTTAAGAACGACGCCGTACCGTCGTTTATTTTGTTACATATTTCTGAGAAACAAAAATACCCCTCAGAGTTTAAACCTTTTAGCTAAGTTACCCGTATGTTTTTAATTAATCCAAATAAACCCAACGTTTTCTGGAATTATCAATTACACCCAAAACAAAATTGTGAAGTTTTTTTTTTTTTTTTGTTAAAAACACACTAATTAATTTAAAAATAATGGATCGCGAGAGAGTTGTCCTTACTAACAATATTTTAAAACATTGACTTAGGACATAATATATTTTTTTACTAAAATAATATGTTTTTAGGGGAGATTTATAAATATATTATTTTGTATAGTCAAATTGGTATAACACTTTTGTTAAGTATTTTTAAACTAACTTCGGTTACTACTAATATTTTTAAAGATTTGTTTTCTACAATCGCCTTTTAGTTTTAAAACTTATTAGTTACAATTACGTATATATACATTAAACTTTTTGAATTTTATTACTTATTTCTTAAGAGTATGCTATTGTTTATATTTTATGAAGTGTTAACAGAAACATTTTTGTCGAATCTAGATCAATACTAATGTTTGTAGATCACTTTTGTATATTATTTTATCTATTATAAAACTGTAAAATAAGCTTTTTGATTGAAAATAAATACCAAATATTATTTTTGTTAAATACAATATTTTCTCTATTACAGTTTCTTACAAGTAAAAAAATAAAAATAAAAGAGGCTTTTAGGTATTTTTGTCACCAAAAAAAATCATAAAAATAGTTCTATGTATTGAAAGTTAATTTTGTAAAAAGCTTAAATATTCTTTTATTTGGCTTATAGCATAAAAATTTAGAGACATCTCTGCTAGCACGAATTACTAAACCTCGTGTTCTGGTCAGTTTTTTCTTTTTTTGTACCTGGCTTCTTGTCAGTTTTTATATAATTAATACTCTCTCTGTTTCATTATAAATTATAATGTTACTTTAAGTTTTTGCACATGGATTAAAAAAATAATTAATTTTACATATCGTTTTTGTATAACTGGCTTCTTGTCAGTTTTTATATAATTAATAGTTTCAAGATTGATTACTTTAACGAATATACTAATTACTGCATCACTGATCATGCCGATACACGTAGAATTCTCCAGCTTGGTCTTAATTTAATTACTTGTGCCTTTGACTAAGCAAAGTAACTAATCCTAATCTAATAAAAAATATTACCTTTACTTGAATGCAATCCATTTTTTTTACTGCATAACTCCGTCCTACGGGCAAGATAACATTTCGTCAATAATCAAGAATGTTGAGATCATACAGAAAAAAAACATTTGTTATATTAGAGAAAAGTCATTAGGTCAAATCTTATTCCATAGTCGACCATGTCATTTTTGACTTTGTCTTATACTCTCTAAATACCTTTGTTATTCTTATTACAAGTTGTAATAACGCATTTATAATATAACCGTTGAAAAATCCTTAACAATCACAGCCCACCTTTCTCTCTCTCTCTCTACCTCTCTCTCCCTCTTCCCACCATGGGCATTATTGATCAAAAGAGCAAGAAGGGAGAAGAGCACTTGAAGATCTTAAATCCCTTGAGGTCGATTCTCTTACAATGTGGCAGTCATGTCTTACGCTCACTCTTCTTTGTCATCGGTTTCTCAACTGGTGTCTTCCTTTATCTGCAACTAAAAGCCTTCCACGTGTCCACGACGAAGACACAACAACCCTTATTGTCCACAGCACTATTCCACCACTCAACAAAGATGCAGATCAAGCAAGAGTTACCAACACAAGTACTTCAACACAACATGAGTGATCAAGAACTCTTCACCAAGGTCTCTTCATTATCACCACCACCACCACCATCATCATCATGGTTTGGGAGGATTCATAATAATGATGGGAAGATGGTTGTGAAAGTGGCTTTCATGTTCATGACTGGCGGCGCACTCCCATTGGCTACTTTGTGGGACAAGTTCTTTGAAGGACATGAAGGGTTTTATTCCATTTATGTTCATACTAATCCATCTTTTCAAGACTCTTACCCTGAATCTTCTGTCTTCTACTCAAGAAAAATCCCAAGCCAGGTAATAATTTACAGCTATTTTACCTCTTCTTAGTTTCTTAAGTACTCTCATGCATTTACCATGTATGATTAGTACATCTAAATGCATATAATAAGCAACAATATTATCTCACTACATTACCAAATTGTATACATTTATTGTGGTTGGCAGGTTGTTTTTTCACGTGGCACGTGCATTGATCTTGTTTTGCAACCCTTGCATAATGTTCCATCACCCACTTGATATTATTATAACATTTTTCAATCATGTTAATAAGATAATAACATATATCATCTTATAAGAAAAGTAGTTTTCACAAGTATATACTCAACATTAAATTTTTAATATATATATATAGAACAAAAAATATAAATTACTATGGATTGAAGCTTTTTCGTGTATACTAGTAATCCTTTAGAAAAAACTTTGAAAACTTCCTTGTAAAAGCTTGTGATTTGCAAAAAAAGAACTGTTGTATAGTTTGGCGTTTAAATGTTCTGTCCCAAGAAAATATATTTTTTATGTTATTTCGGTCAAATAATCTATGATGTTGACCAAAAAAAAAGTTTTTTTCTTCGCTTAATTCTAAAGGATATAATTTAAGTTTTGTTGAATACATATACTCCCTCCATTTTTTTTAATTAACGTTTTAGGGAAAATTTTTTGTTCCAAATTATTTGACGTTTTCAATTTTTTATGTAAAATTTATTAGTAATTAATGTTAGATGACCAATGATATTATAGCTTCTATTTTATTATTGGTTGAATTGTGGTTAGGTAAACAATTAATAATACTTTTGTTTAAAAAATGATGAAAAATTAAATATTTCTTAATCTATGTGCATAATTCTAGAACGTCAAATATAAAAAAACGGAGGGAGTATTAAATATTTGCATCCTATTAGAGTTCATGCCACAGAACCCACCGAGCTGCTCTAAAGATTGAGTCATTTTGTCGGAAATTAATAAGTAAAAACGTACATTACAAAAACGTAAAAGTGACAACAAAACTATATTTTTTATTATTATTATGTGAGCTTTGTTATAGTAAAGGAATACTATAATGGTTGTTCGTGACCAATTGTTTAACAGCCAGTGTATTGGGGAACATCATCAATGGTAGATGCAGAGAAAAGACTCTTAGCCAACGCTCTCCTCGACGAATCAAACCAAAGATTCGTCCTCTTGTCAGATTCTTGCATCCCACTCTTCGACTTCACAACCATCTACGACTACTTAACCGGCACTAATCTCAGCTTCATTGGCTCATTCGACGATCCAAACAAATCTGGTCGAGGCCGTTACAACCCCAAAATGTATCCACAGATCAACGTCACACACTGGCGTAAAGGATCACAGTGGTTTAGTACAACACGTGAGCTTGCTCTTCATATACTCGCCGACACTATTTACTACAAAATATTCGACCAGCATTGCAAACCGCCTTGTTACATGGACGAGCATTACATCCCGACTCTTGTTCACATGTTCCATGGAGAGATGAGTGCAAACCGGACGTTGACTTGGGTGGATTGGTCGAGAGTTGGTCCACATCCTGGCCGGTTTATTTGGCCTGATATCACCGATGAGTTTCTTAACCGCATTCGGTTTACAGAGGAGTGTGCTTATTATGGTCGTGATGGTGGGAATATTACAACTTCGAAATGTTTTTTATTTGCGAGGAAATTCACAGAGGATACTTTAGAACCTTTGTTAAGAATCACGCCTCTAGTTCTTGGGTCTGGTCCGTAATTACTTGAATGTTTGGTGAGGTTTTTTTCAGTTAGTAAATATTATACCTACTTTTAATTAGGATGGGCAAAATAGCAAACTAAACTAATTTGATCTATATCCATTTTATTCAGTCAAACAAACATATCCGTAATTATAAGAATCAATACTAACATTCAATCTAGTTCAAGTGAATTTGCTTAATTGTCATGTTTTCCACAGTTTTAAGTAATTTTATTTATTGTCATGTTTTTATAATTTGATTAATGAATCATCAATTTAAATTGATAATATTATTTGAACTTTATAAAACAAATAGAAATAAAGATTATGATAGAATTCTAAATATTTTACTTGATCCAATCTTTAATATAATAGAATTTTCAAACTTACTTTTTCTGAATTTGACATAGATACTATATATATGACAATTCATATATTGTAGTTTATCTATTATGAGATGGATGTGTTAAGATGATTAATATAATGTAATAAAAATTAATATTGTTTTTTAATTTTCTATTATAAACTAATCACAAGTTCTCTTTCGATTTTGATCAAAAAAGTTCATTTTTTTAAATTATCATAAATTTTAAATACATACAAAACTTAATTACAACAAATAATATTTAAGTGATGTTATTCCGCGATACCGTGGGAAGTTATCTAGTAATCGTTAAAATATAATAAACTATAAATACTAAAATATTATAATAGCCATATTCTCAGATCAAATGTTTTAAATTTTTTTATCAAAATGTTTATTGATCTAGTACTATAAATTATATAAGTAAGATAATTTTTCTTTACAATATTTTATTTAATTATTAAATTCTAAACCAAAATAACTTTAGAATTTCTAATAAATATATGTTACATTAGTTTGTATTTTTCTAATTTTGATTGTGATTTATATAGAACAAATTGGTATTTTAATTGGTTAATATTTGTTCTCATATAGTCACATAACAATTTAACCGATCAGTAACCGAAAACACGGTTCGCCTTAACCGTCTATACCTATCTTATCGTTTTGTAAGAGCTTCTTCTACCTTTGGTGGCGAACACACTCAAAAGTTGCAGACTTTACACTCATGCTAACTCCTCTCTTCGTCTCGGCGCGAGCTTTACCATCACGGACCACCACCATCTCCTCCTTAAACCCTAACCAAAACCCTTCACATGCCGCCAAAGCCTCCAACTTTGATCAATTCAAGGAGAACCCAAAACTCTCTGACGCTGCGATTAAGGTTCCGACTGCTCCATGGATGAAAGGTCCTCTCTTTCTTCAACCCGATGAGCTTATCAACACTTCACATCATCACAACAAGAAGAGTATTAGTAAACAGAACGCTGAGGAGAAGACTTTCAAGGCGTTGAACCGTAGAGAGAGCGGTGTCAGGGGAAGTAAAGCCATGAAGAAGATCGTCCGTAGCGTTGAGAAGCTCGAAGAAAACGTTGTGGATGAGTTTGAGTCCTTTGGTGGCATTGTGGAGGAGGCTGAGACCACGAGGAGGAGAATGCCTTGGGATAGGGAGGAAGACAAGTTCATATTGAGGAGGAGGAAGAAGGAGAGAGTCTTGACGACTGCTGATCTTATCTTAGAGGAAGGGTTGTTGAAAAGACTGAGACTTGAAGGTTTGAAGATGAGAAAATGGGTGAATGTTAGAAAAGCAGGAGTTACAGAGACGGTTGTGAATGATATTAGGTCGACATGGGAGTGTAACGAGCTTGCTATGGTGAGGTTTGATGTTCCTCTTTGTCGAAACATGGAGCGAGCTCAAGAGATCATAGAGGTTTGGTTACTTCTTTACTTTCATTTAATCTCCTTCACTAGAAGTTAATAGTATCCTTTCATGTTTTTCAAGAATAGTTGAAGACTGGAGGCTTGGTTGTGTTGAGCAAGAAGGAGTTTCTAGTTGTTTATCGAGGACCAACGAGTGATTCATCAGAGAGAACTAGCTCTGTGTTGGTGAAGGGACAAGATGAGATTAGCTCATCATTGTACGAGAGAGAAGCTGATAGGTTATTGAATGGCTTGGGACCTAGATATATAGATTGGTGGATGAGAAGACCGTTTCCAGTTGATGCTGACTTGCTTCCTGAAGTAGTTGATGGATATAGAACTCCTTCTAGACGTTGCCCACCTAACACTAGAGCAAAGCTGAGTGATGAAGAGCTTACTTACTTGAGAAACATTGCTCAAGCTTTACCGTTTCATTTCGTTCTTGGTAATTTGCCTTCACTGTCTTCTTTATAGGTGCTTGACTTTACAGTTGATTGTATTTGATATATATTTGCTTAATGTAAAGGGAGGAACCATGGGCTTCAAGGTTTAGCATCTGCTATCTTGAAACTATGGGAGAGATGTGTTATTGCAAAGATTGCAATCAAATGGGGAGCTCTCAATACAAGCAATGAGGAAATGGCAGATGAATTGAAGGTAGTTTTTTTTTATTGAGGTTAGTTTCTAGATGTAGTTGAAATCAGTGTGGCTGATGCAAGTTCTTTGGGCTCTTCAGCATCTCACTGGAGGAGTTCTGATACTACGAAACAAATACTTGATAATACTATTCAGAGGCAAGGACTTTCTTTCTGATGAAGTTGCGGATTTGGTTGATAACAGAGAGAGAGTGCTCAGAAGGTACCAACATTTTGAAGAAACCAAACGTGAGAGCGATTTAGAGATCTCTGAGGTGGTAACAAATGGTAAAGAGTTAGAGGAAACAAGCAAGACCGGAACGTTATTAGAGTTTCAAGAACTTGAGAAAAGTTTGGTGAAATGGAGATGAGAAACCTGGAGACTAAAGCTGAGAAAGCAAAAGTAGAAAAGGAACTCAAAAGCCAAGAACATAAGCTTTCCATTGTAAGCCTCTTAACTTCAGTTTTAGTTTAGTTTAATTTAGTATAAGTCCTATGAGGTTGCTCTCTTTTCTGCAGCTGAGATCAAAGATAGAGAAAGCAACAGCAGAGTTGCTCAAATTGAATTCTTTGTGGAAACCATCTGAGGGCGACGATGACATTGAGATACTGACTGATGAAGAAAGAGAATGCTTGAAAAGAATCGGACTGAAGATGAACAGCAGCTTGGTTCTTGGAAGAAGAGGAGTCTTTGATGGTGTAATGGAAGGTCTTCATCAGCATTGGAAGCACAGGGAGGTTGCAAAAGTGATCACAATGCAGAAGATTTTCTCGAGAGTTGTTTACACAGCGAAATCACTTGAAGCAGAGAGCAATGGAGTACTAATCTCCATTGAAAAACTTAAAGAAGGACATGCAATACTCATGTACCGTGGCAGGAACTACAAACGTCCTTCATCTAAACTGATGGCACAGAATCTTTTGACGAAAAGAAAAGCGTTGCAAAGATCTGTTTTGATGCAGCGACTCGGCGTAAGTAAAATGAATGAAAACAAATCCTTTTCATTGATTTGATTGAGAGAAACAGATTGAATGAATCTTGTCTCTGTTTTGTTTGTTGTTGTTGCAGTCATTGAAGTTCTTTGCTTACCAGAGAGAAAGAGCCATTGAAGATTTGAAGTTGAGTTTGGTAAAACTTCAAGACTCTGCTTCTGAGCTACGTTGATGCAAAGTGCTTTGCAAGTAGTAGGAGCTGTAAGAACAATTACCAAGGCAGATACGTTCACTTGTTAGTTAAATCACACTCTTCATTTGCTGTGTGGTATTTCGATGCATTATTCAAATGTTTTTATCGAGTAATTAAGTGTCTAATTGTCATGCGTATATATCATGTAATGTCACATAAACCCCTGATAAATGCGACTTATGTAAAAGAAAATTTACTAAATTTGAAAGTTGCCAAAGGGGAAAGGAGATAGAACAAAAGAACATGATTTTATTTCTGCATGTATTAAGAATATACGAAGTAAAAAGATATAAATAAAAAAACCTGGTTTTATATTTAGTTTAGTGATTTTGTGGCGGTGTCTCATCTGGGTTCTTGGGTTTACTCCTTAGCATCTCAGTGAAGTTGCCCCTCATGATACGTTTGAATCTGTTGTCTTCAATAGGAGCAGCCACCGCCTTCGGTGAATCAGGTACTTGAAGTGTAGGTGATGACGGTGCAACAGTGGTGGATTCCGTTGCTTCTTTCTTCCCCAACAAGCCACCTTCTCCAAACAAGCTTGTCACAGATGATGCAATCCCCAAGTGGGCACCCATGGCTTTGCTAAAAGCTTCAAGTGTCCCACCTGATCTCTCCTTCATTGTGATCTCTAAAGCTTCCTTGTGAGCTGGATCAAGCGCGTCTGGATCTTTCAATAGGTTTTGAATCGCTGGAAGTAGGTATTCTCGGACACTTGTTTGAGACAGATCTTCACAACCATGAAAAAGAGTTAATCTTGGAACATTAAGATACGTAAGAAGCAAAAGAAGAAAGTTTTGAGTTTTGATACTCTTACCGGTTGCATCGAGTGCACGAATGGCTTCGCAGAAGGCGTTAGCTCTCTCTCGACGACGGGTTACGTCTGTGGAAGAGCTTGGACTTGCTGAAAGTTGGAAAATCTTGGACAAAAGATAATCTCGAAGCCGTTCTGTTGTGTGTGGAATAGCAACTAAGAGTGCACGGATGACTGCGACTATAGCTTCATGAGAACCATCTTCGAGAAAAGCATCCATCTGGACTAGTATTTTATCAACAATCTGCATCATATCCGATTTGATTCTCATAAATATGAGTTCTTTAGATAATTCACGAGATCATTTTGCAATAATGCGATACCATATCGACTTTGAAATGCTGTGCTACAGATCCAAATGCATCTATGCTTGCGTACTTGACATTTAGGTTTTGGTCTGAGCCAAGAGTGATCAAGGCAGGTAAAACATTGGCAGAAGCAACTTTTGCGTCAATATATGGAACCTGTTGCACAAGTTAATATCTTTAAGTACAAAATCAGGGGGAAACAATAAAAGTGTGTGCGTGGAAAAAGCTTACAATGGTCTTCAACAACTTAGCAGCGTTGATTTTGAGTTCTGCCGTGGAATCAACGACCATTTCCCACAAAATGCCGAATATCATGTTATGATGTTCTTCAAATGTGCTGCAATGTTTCAGGAATTCATTGGTGAGAAGACGCAGTTATAGGAAACCATAATAAACAATTAAAGCTAAGGAAAACGCACCAAAGGAAGCGAACTGCATCCAAAACCTCGTTGTTGTGCTTTGATGACTGGGTTTCCTTTGTTTTGCTCTCGACTAAGAGTTGTCGTAAGAAGATTGTTAACTCTTCACGTTTACTTAGTGCACCAAGAACTCCTGCCAAAAGAAGCGGTAGAATACATAGTGTAGCAAGTCTATTGGCTACAGCAGTTCTGGGTTTCAGGCCTGAAGAAAGTAAACAAGAATCAATGTCAGACCCTGCTTAAGAAATTTCCGTGTCGTTACATATCAAGAAATTATGTAACCTTTTATCCTTGGATGGATTGCAGAAGGTAAAAACCGAAGATCAGCTGCATCATCTCCAACGGCCACTAAGAACACGGGTAACTCAATGTGGGTTAGGTAGGAACTTCCGAAACGTTCAGACACAGCTAAGAGAAACTGCAAATCAATACAGAGAGTTTTTAAAAGTGAGCGTTGATACCCCTAAGATTAATAGCAATAAGAGAACAGGTGCAAATACAATCCAGACCTTTGTTATCCGATTTCTCAAATGATCTTCTTTCTGGGGCAACATGCATGCCAACTGTAACAGGTTAGCAAAGCAATCAACATGCATCCATTCAAACATGGGCCACTCAGAACGTCCCCTGGTCAGAAATTTCATTCAGACAAGACATAGTAGATTGTGTACAAAGACGTCAGAAACTAGAAAAAAAATTGTGTCAAAAGTTGTTGAGGGTGAAGAAGCTTACTCGGCATATGTCTCAAGCAAGGAAACAGAGACTGCAGATTCCTCTGACTTTGAGATAGAAGAGAAAGGACATGTTTCCATCGCCTTCTGGTGTACCGCTGGAAGCAACTCCATGAGCATTCTTAGTAGGACATCAATGTTCCATCGCTCCCGTTCACCAAGGACTCGTAGATGAGACTCCAATGACCCTTCAACTCCAGAAAGGGGTGGGCAGTGCTGCAAATGAAAACGACTCAAGATAGATATACCAAGCAACCACTCCCAATCACAATCTTAAAATGGGAAAAATGATTCGATTTTATACCTGAGCAGAGCTTAATGTGTGAGAAAGAAGAACCCTCAAGATATGATCCAGCCTGTTACCCCACTTCATCACAGCAGGAAGTAGTTCTTTCAATGTGGTTTCAACCACCAGGCCAGAAGGATCGCATATCAACTGAAACATCATCTCCTCAACCTAATAATCAAACAGAAAACTAGTCTTGTATCATTTCGGTTTTATTGAATTAACGGAACTTCTATGCTATTGTCCTCACGCCAACGTAATAATACAATGTTCTCCTAAATTTTTTGTAATCAGCCTGTTTTAGAGCTTATACTGTAGCCATGTCAGCCAGATCAAGTCAGACTTCTTTTTCACAGTGCTACGAAGCAAATTTAGTGAAGCTGACCTTAAAATATTTGTCTGTGTTTAGGAATAACGGAAGCAACAACGCAAGATTATGAGCGGCAGCCTCTCGAACAACGGTTGCAGAATCTTCTATGAGTTGTTGTATGATTGACAAAATAAGAGAGTCGCGTATCTCAGGGCGGACATATTCTGCAAGCTCCCCACATGATTGAGCAACTAGTAGCCTGCGTTCTTCATATGTATGATTTATCTGAAATAGACACAACCAGTATGTTATCACTCATATCAAGAAAACAAAACAAAATGTTAAAGCAAAGACATACAAATCGGAAAAGCAAGAGTAGCTTTAACCTGTTCCCAGCACTGTGGAAGCAATTCTGTTTCTGTTCTCATTTCCCCAACATTCCTTGATAGGCTAACACATGCCTGAGAGAAACAGTTAAAGGCCTTAACCTCAAAACGTTAACAGTCCTAGTCATGCAAAATAGAAAGCTTCTAACTTAAACATACATCCATAATAATCCGTCTCTGCTGCTCATCTGGACGTTTGATCAGGTTGAATAGTGTATGGGTCAAGGAATCTCTTGTATTGCTATCTGGATGCCGCTCGATTGCACACATCATCAGGGGCAGGAGTTCCTATCGGTCAAACAAACCAGATCAGTAATATTCCATACACCGTTTTGAACGGTAAAGTTCAAAAAAGCACTCAAACCTCTCTATGGTTTATCAGAACATATGGAACAATATTCGGCAAAGCATCTGCAAGTATCTGAATTGTTCCTAAGCCCTGTAACGGAATGGAGAAAAGAATATTCAAACAGCCCATATTACGTTAAGTTGACACAAAATAGCATTAGCATAGCGTAAGGAAAGTAGACAGCTACATGGACCTCTACCAGTTTTTCTGATGACAAAGGTACCTTTCAAAAGTATTCTAGACCATTAAAAATATTAGAATAACAAAGCATTCACGATGGAAGAGTAAATACTCTTAAAGTATAATCAACACTTACCGTTTCCTCAAAAGAAGCTTCCACATTTGCACTTTCCGATTTTGAACGACCAATTTCAGAATCCAGTTTCAAGATGCTTTCAAGGTCACTGGGTGAATGATTACCATTTGATGGACTTAACAGATGGTTTGAGACTTCTTTATTCTTCAAAGTACCATCCAAGGATTTATAAGATACACTGCTGGCGTCTGCTGCCACCTCTCTTTGATCAGGAATTATATTCTTTATCTCTTCCTCCATAAGTCCCTCTTCTCTTTTCGTATGCCCTTCCTCAATAGATATAGAACTCTCAGAAATCAACACACCATCCTTTTCCGTTGTTGGTTTCTCAACTTCCACTGGCAGAGAGCTTTTCTGTTTCTCGACATTTCCCACGGATTGGGATTGCACAGCATCACTTTCACTAGCTGACACATATTGACCAGCACGAGAACCTTCAATATGCATTTTAAGAGATGTAATCTCTGCTCTGCAGTCATTGAGATTCCTCCTCTGATGCTCTAAGGATTGCTTCAAACTTTGCACCTGAATACTATCAGTGTCATTTCAGGTATTTAAATTTCCAGATATGAAAGTGCCCGCTTCTTTAAACAATCCAGTCTATAAAAAAAGACTACCTGCTTTTCTCTGTCCTTAAGATCCTTCTGAAGTGATTCAGTAGACTTGTTAAAAGCACTGATTTGCTCTTCGAATACTTCTTTGCTCTTATGTAGCCCATCCTTTTCTTTGTTTAGCCTCTCAATCTCTTTTTTCAATGATTCATTCTCCTGAAGCATCGCTATTTTCTCCTGCATCCAAAAAAATTTAACAATGAAAATTCAAATTCATAAATAACATTTTGGTGGATTTTTATTCTCGCAAATCCTCAAAGTGCAACTTAAATGGTCAGTACGATTCTCAAATACAAAAAGGTACATTTAAAAGCAAGATCCCGTTCAACATATTCACACCACAATCAAAATAGCATAAAAATATACAGAAAATAGCCAAGAAAAAAAATGCAGAGGGAAATAGAGAGAGAAGTGAGTTCTGTACAAGACAATGATGTCAAAGATATAAGTTTCGAGGTAGTGATATTTCTGACAGCATCAGTTCAATTTGAAGTGTGTATATGAAAATTAAGTTATCAGGATATAACCTCAGCTGCTTCCGAGGTTGATGAAAGGTACTGATAGTAATAATAGCGCAAGGCATCAGGCACGCACGCTGGACTGTCCTGCCAAACGTCCAAGTTCTGGTCTGTCACCTGATAAACAGATCATACACAATGACGTCAAAGATCTAATATTAAACAAGGTCGATCTCAGTAAGCACCAGAACCTCTAAACATATTGACACAAGTTTAAGATACCTCCTCATAAAAAGTCATTGCCGTAAGTCTGTAACCTGCCAGAAGAAGATATTCTTTCACTGCACAGTTTAAATCTCGACGTTCGTTGTTCTTTAAAGGCCCTATATCAGTGAAGGAAAAATCTTTCTTTTTCCGTTGAATTTCTGGTCTGTTGTCTCCAAACTCATCTGCCTCCAACTCTGAAAAAATAACAAACAGAACAGGAGAGAGACTGGTGATTTTGTTGCTACCATTCTAACGAGAGACGAAACAACAACAAAAAAAACTAATATATGCATTATAAATGACGCTTGCGCAGAGTATACCTATGCAAAAAAAAAAAAACAGCTAACATGAGCTAGCTAACGCACAGAAACTGAAAGCTACATTAGCAACTACTTAGTGCAGAAGAAACTTCAAGATATATAAAGCTGGATCAATTTACTTAAGCTCGATTACTAGTTACCAACTTCATGGCACGATGCACAAACTGATTGTTTATGCACACACACACATTCATCTAAGGAAAGTACCTTTTAACTTGTCAATGGAACAATCAGATTTCTTCTGTCCTTCAGCTTTCAATCTTGCAATATCCTCCTGTGCTAGACGAAGTTCATATTCACTGATCGCTAGCTTCTCCGATAACGCTTCTTTCTCCTCCAACAAGCTTTGCGGATCCGCAACTGCATTGCAAGTTAACAATAACTACCTACCAACCATTGTTCTTTAAAAAACGCGAGACTACTTGACAACGACGATCTAACCATTTAAGTGAGTGATAAATAAACAATGCGAGGCGAAGAAGAATCAGCGAACCTCGAATCGAATTATACCGAGAAATCTGATCGGGAGGGAAACGAGAAGGATCGGAGAAGAACTCCTTGAGACGAATCGTTTGGGCGTCGCGGCCATCGTCGAGGAGCTCGTGAAGAAGCTCAAACGCCGTTAAGAGGTAGTTCTCTTCCATCAGGAAGTTCACAACGAAGTTGCACAACGACGATCGCTCCGCGTCCATGTTTAAGTTTCTTCTTCTTCTTCTTCCACAGGAAACCCTAAGACTCAATCAGAGGAAGCTCTCCTCCTTTGTTCCGATGTCACCGTGCATTCCGATAAAAGTATTCAAAATTTCTTCCTCTCTCTCTCTCTCTCTCTCTCGATTCGATCTGATGCGCGATCGTGTCCGCGCTCTCACCGGAAGGGAGTGACGGTGGTAGGAATCAGGTGCGACGATGTACTAGTACACTGCGTGGATTTAGTTGAATCAGAGATTCGGATTGGTAAACTGTGAGTTATGGACACGTGTACGGTTATGATCTTACGTTCGTGTGAGTACGTGTCTAGGCAATTTCGTATATGCTCGATGAAAGTCAACGTTATTCAAGCCCAAAATAATAAAATTAAACTTCAAAAGTGCTTTTATATAAGTTGAATGGTGCCTTAAGAATGGAAAAATGCTAAATTAGTACAACTGTAAAATTAGGATTGAGAAAATATGCGTAAATTTTGATTTGATTCATTATTCATTTCGAAAGAACCGAAAAATCCAACAAAAAAAATTAATTCAATGAAACAAAGCAAATACTAATACAATATCCGTAAAAAACGAATCAAATCACAAATACTAATATTTTGAAAATGGATATTCGATCTGATCCGTTATATACATATATTACAAAATTATATATATAAGTATTATATTTTTATAGATTTTATTATATTAGTTATTAAAATTTTAAAAAGTAAGTAACTTTCAAAGAAATTCATAAACATGTAAGAATTGCTGCTATTTGCAAATAAATAGATCATTTTTAATTATCATATAGTATTTCTAAAAATATTGCTAAATTACTTTATAAATCTAAATTGTTTGGATGATCATGAGCATGAGGAGGCAATGATCATCGCTTTGCATGTTTTAGTAGATGTTGTTGACTGTGTTTGCTTCCATGGATCATGCAGTGCCACAATACCTCATTCCCCGGGATGCCAAGTTCATCTTCGTGGTTATGGTCAGCCTTCAACGGGGATGAAGCATGCACCAACACTGGGTGTAATGTCACGTCCTTTACCTTAGGAAGAGTCGCCAAAGAGACAAAAGTTTGACGAGTCAGCTCTTGATCCAGAAGACCATTCTCATGCTCATCTTAAAACAGAACACTCATGATGAGTCATGTTTATTTCCTTTTACTGCATTTTGGTTTCTCTTCTTTTACTGCACTAAATCACAAAAACGTCTTTTTACTGCCTTTTAATAAACAGTAACGGCAAGAGGAAGCTGCCAGAACAAGAAACTGAAAAGAAGGTATTTGTTTTTGTTGAGGACTAGCAAAATGTTTTTACTTTCATTTTTCTATACTTATAAATAATGGATCAAATCAATATAGTTACATTTCCTCATTAATAGAGATAATGGCCAAAATAGAATTAAAAAAAAAATTGTCTCCAAAATAGCACTTAAAGAGAAAAATGATTAAAATAGATTTTATTAAAATATGTAAATATACATTTATACCATTGGACTAATTAATGGTATATGGTTTGGAGTTATGGGATGAGATTGAATTTTTTTTTTTTTAAATATAATTTTCAAAATAAAAAAAATCTATTTGGATCATTTTTTTTTAATGTCTATTTTTTATGACAAAAATTTCGAAAAAATCTATTTGATAGATTTGCCCTTAATATTATCGCAAGCGTTTCTAAGTTTCTATTTAATTTTCAGGAAGCAAACAAGCCTCCAGAATCGTGGTTTGAGTTAAAAGTAAATCCACATATTTATGTTCTTGGGTTGCCCACTGATGTCACCATCG